>SNQJ01S0065437.1:84846-118034 GCA_010110895.2 Picea sitchensis | reverse complement strand
ATGTCTCTGAGTTGTTAAATCCCTGCCTTTTTCTTGTCCCTACACTTTTTTTTGGCATTAGAATATTCCCTGCACATTGGGGTGTCCTTTAGTTTCATTTGATTTTAGTTAGTAATATTCAAAGGAAGATATCTTCTTTTAATGCGATCACAGAGTTTTATATGTATCATTTTCCTTATGATGTCTAGAAGTCTTGAAGTTTAACATTCATTGTTAAGTGTCATTTTATATCTCAATGTTAGTTTTAATGAGCACTTTAGATATCTATGACTTGTCAATAAAAGGCTCTACTAAATGCTTGATTTATTTTTGGGTTAGTCAATAAATGAATGAAAGCATTTTATTTGTGCATGCATTATAGGTGATGTATCGAAATTACTTGAGTATGAATTAAATTGTTGAAGGACTATTGTAGATTAATAGAACTTAAGTTTGGGAATTTACAATGTAAATTGTAAGCCTCATTGAAAAACATGACTAATTTATGCATGAATTGGAATTGATACTTATTTGTGCCATGTATTAAAAGAGATGTATTGAATGTTTGGATGTGATTTGCTTACATGAGCTCCGTGATTAATGTTTTTTTTTTTGTTAGTTTGTACGTGACATGTGGGACTTGCTTGTGGCTAACAAACCGCGACTCAGGGTCATCTAAGCCATCAAAATCACCCAAGGATCGCACCCGGCCTGAGCCACAACAACCCTTAACATGGATGGATTTTTTGTCCCCGCGGGTTTCGAACGATGACTTTAACATCACGAAGCACTTTAACAACACACTCTGTCACCGAATTTCCTACACCTCGGGGACAACTCCTTGATTAATGTTGATGTGTGATCAATTTAACAATTAGATTGCTTGCACGCCTTCAAAATGTAGAGGGGTGATTACTTAAGTAAATAAATCATTCATGCAGCACGATATAAATGTTAATGAATTTTTGCGTTATGAACAACGCTGATGTATAACGATACATGAATAATTTACTATTGCTTCCCTTAAATTGATGTATGATTGGTTGAGTGCATATCTTGGTTGGACCATGAGATAAATCGATATTTTTATCTCATGAAATCAATAATTAATAATTTATGAATGATTGAGTTATAAATTTACGTTTCTCCATGGATTAAGTTGTGATTAAAATAATTGATTGCTTGTGCATTGAATTAACGATGGATGTAAAATGATTTATCTTGATTACCCACGCGACTTGCAATAATGGTGTTGCATGATTAGTTTAGTAACGAAATGTACTTGCTCGCCTTAATTTAAGTGGGCGTTTGATTTCTTCATCATTATTCTTTTGCACCTTGAATTTAAATCTTAACTGATTTGGCATCATGAATTTATTAGATATATCACTGATTTAGTTACTAGATTTCTCGTATGCCTTACTTAAGTCGACATGTGATTGTTCTAGAATTGTTTACTCTTGTGCGTAGAGAATATTTAATTGTTGATGTATGATTGATTACCCTTGCTCCATTATTAATTGATGAATATGATTGATGGATGGATCTATTTGATGATTGGACTTGTTTGTTAGTGGGATGTAGACACCTCCTTGTTCCTTAGAACAATCGCCATCCCTAAGACCTTAAATTCTTAAAATCAATTGGAACCTGGGCTTGAGCATTGCTTATGTGTCCTGGAAGCCCTAACCTTGTAGGGTAGGTCAGGTGGGTAGTCATTTTATATTCATTATCTGATTATATGTGTTGTAAATCATTTCAAGATGATTATGATGTGTGGATATTCTACTCTACTTATAGTTATGTGTCACTATCCTTCGTTGACGCGTTGAATGTGTCGTTAGTGATTTCCATGATGAGTAGCTAGTATTTTTTTTACTTATGATCTTGTTGATTAGGCATTGTTGTGATCATGGGTTGATGTTAATTTCTTAATGCAGGTAAAAAAATAATTACCTTTTTTTCTTCTCTTTTTCTTAGGTATAACAGAAGACCATTACATAGGGTATTAGAGTGGGTTCAACCTTGACATTGTGGATCGTCATGCCTTCCACTATATTGTACACTCGATTAATAACTTAGTGCTAATTATTTTTTTGTTTTTTTCACCTATCCATGCGGTAATCATGGTTAGAGGACATCGCGCATGTTCACAACGTGGTTCTAGGGGAGGAGGTGCAACACCTTCAATAGTATCTGTGCCAGAGGGGTCAAACCCCAAAGAGAAGAACAAGTCATTAGGCATGAGAAGATTTCTTTGTGGGATGTGGCTGGGTTGATGAGGTATTTTTAGAGAATATTCGAGGCCATGATTAACTTTCTAGATAGAGATGAGGCCAGGGCGCCTATACCCCCTAAGGGTCCACAGCGTGTCGCATCCAATACTGATAGTGTTCACTGAGAACTCGAGAAGGTCAAGTTTCTTGAGTTCTTGGGTGCCACGTACGACGCAACCATTGATGGATGGTTTGAGAACATAGCGATGTGCTTCGCACTTCACGACTATACCTCCAACATGAAAGTTTGCTTGGTGGTATTTCAACTAAAGGGGACTGCTCTTCTATGATGGAAGATGCTCCTACCACAATTGAACATGGTTGTTGAAGAAGTGTCATGGGAAATATTTAAGGAGTGGTTCCAAGATAGTTATTGTCAGAGAAATTCATTGAGTGATAGCTCAATGAGTTGAATTCCTTCCGACAGAGTGGTCTTTCGGTGCTCTAGTACGAGGCTTGTTTCATGGAGTTTCTTAGGTATGCTCCACATTAGAACACCGAGAAGATTAAGGTCAATTTTTTTTTGTTCAGCCTTAACATTCACATTCGTGTGAAGGTGAGGATCCTAATGCCTCAAACATTGCACGATGCAGCCAAGAAGGCCCTCATAGATGAGGAAGAGTTTATCAACGAGGGTCAAGGTAGGGCTACTACAAGACCGACTGGATAGAAAACGCCAGGTGCATAGTAGCATCAGATACCAACTTGACGTACATCAAGGTATTGGGATACGTCATGAGGATCCACTTTCATGATGCTTTGATGACTGGTTCCTCAGTGAGGAACTCCCTTCAAAGGACCACAACATCAATAGTTGTGTCATCCATAGAAGTGGTTGTTTAGACCTATTTAGTCCTGTTCAAGACAAGTTTATCTAGATGGAAATGGCTTCAGGAGCCAAGCAGAAGGTTGGAGGAAAGGTTACAGACTATAGCCTTAACCTGGGATATTTTGTCACAAAGGCCAACCTGAATGTCATGATATTAGGATCTTATGATGTCGTGATCAATATAGACTAGTTGGAATCGTATGATGTGATACTCAACTATAACATGAAGTGGTTGATTCAATCGTTAATGAGGGAAAAAGACGAGTTGTCATAGGAAGAAATCAAGGAGTCTCCCTAAGGTTCATCTCTTCCCTACAACTATGGAATATTATGCGCAAGGGATGAAAGATATATGCAATCTTAAGATTGAATGACAAGGGCATGGTGGAAGGAATAGAAAACCTTCCTGTAGTATGAGAGTTTTTGGACCTGTTCCCAGAAGAGTTATAAGTTTTTCGCTCGAAGAAGAGTTGGAATTTACCATCGAATTAAAACCTAGAACTGAACCAATAGCAAGGACGCCTTAGTCCACCCCTAGGACTGAACCAATATAGGAGCAAAAATGCAACTGAAAGATTTGATGGACCCAGGACTTAGACATCCAAGTGTGTCACCTTGGGGTGTGCCTATTATTTTCATACGAAAGAAGGATGGGTCGTGGAGACTCTTCATTGACTGCCATCAATTGAACAAGGGAACGATAAAGAACCAGTATCCATTGCCAAGTATAGACAATTTGATTGATCAAATGAAAGGTGCGACGATCTATTTGAAAATTGTCTGGAGATCAGGTTATCACCAGTTTTGAATTAAAGAGGAACATATTCCTAAGGTCACTTTCAATATGAGGTTCATACACTACGAGTTTACTGTTTGGCCATGGGGATGGACAAACACCCCAGGGGTATTCATGAGCTTGATGAAAGGGGTGTTCCTCAAATACTTGGAAAAGTTTTTTCAAGTATTCATTGATGACATATTGATATATTCTTAGATGATGGAAGAACATGATGAACAATTATGCTTGGTACTACAGGGATTATGAGAGAAACAATTATGGGAAACTATCGAAACACTCTTTTTATCAATTGAGGATTCATCATTTGGGGCATATTTGTTGATGAATGCAACTATGTGAGACATTCTCCATCTTACAAAACTATGAGGTGTGGATCATAGAAGCTATGTGAGTCTTTCTCTCAGCTTACAAACCTGAGAGAAATCCCCTAAGAAGGGTATGTGGTTCTTTCTGAGACAGAGCTAGGAATGTAGAGATGGCATCCTCCATTCAAAGAGTGAGAAGAACTCCAGATGATTATCCAGTGAGAAAGGTGATTTGATGAGTTGGACGTGACTATGGCTGAGCACAAGGTGAGCATGTGAAATCCAAAGTTTTGGGTGCATTGACATGTGAACAAAAATGAAGATGATGTGTTGGCCTCCTCTGAGCATCAGATTTGACGAAAAAACTCCAGATGATTCTCCTGTGTGAGGAAGTGGGAAAGAAGATCTGTAGAGTGGATGTGCCTACGGATGAGCACAAGTGAACGTGTGGATTTGGTTCTTTTGTGTAATGCAATGAATCAGAGCTATGACATCCTTATGGATGTACCCCTAGTGGATGAGCACTAGTGGGTGTATCATATCCTTTTCTATATGTTGTTCAAGATTCAGACCTACTTGTAACCCTAATTGTTCTGTAAAGGGTACAGGTTGGCCCCACATTAATGTTATTAATAAAAAATGTAAAAGATAATTAATATGGTTAATATTAATTATAATCATTATTATTATTATAATTATAATTATAAAGTGACTTAGAGAGGCCGGCCCTATTGATTCAATAGATGCCTTTCTTGATTTGACAAGTCTAATATAAGTAAGGGATGATTCCCCATTGTGGAATAATATCCTTCTTGTGAGTTTGGAAATTTCATCAAGTACATCTACTTGGAAAAGGTGTGCACCTCTCTTGGGCGCTAGTATTATAGGGCTTGAGAAACCTCTTGTGTGCTAGGTCTTTATTGGTGGTGAAGGTCTTTCTCTTGAAGAATATAGCAAAGGATTTGGCTGGGTTTTCTTCCCTTGTTGAGAAGGGTTTCCAAAGATACTTCTTGTGTTCTTGTGCATGGTGTTTCTTCTTGTGAACTTGGTTGCTACAACATTATTGTCTATGGTTAAGTTAAATGATAAAATGGAATGAAATTCATGCTTAACTTAGCTTATTGAAAAATCAACAATATTATCTCTAACGAAGGCATTCTTGTGGATCCAGCGAAGGTAGAGGCTATTAGGGATTGGCATGTGCAAAAAAATGTACCACACCTACATAGATTCATTCATTTAGAAGGATATTATCGATGGTCCATTGAAGGTTTTTCGAAGATAGCAAATCTGATTATGGAATTTCATAAGGAAAACAAGAAGTTTGCATGGATTGAGAAATGTGCGGAAGCATCTCGAAGGCTCAAGGAGTCGTTGAAAACAACGTCGATATTAAAATTCCCCTATAGAGATAAGGAATTCATGGGTTTCACATACGCATCCAAGGAAGTCTTAATGTTGAATCTTTATGCAAGACAATCAAGTGATCACTTACATATCAAACAAGTTAAGAAATAATGAGGAGAACTACGTGACAGATGATTTTGAATTGTTGACCATTGTGTATTCCCTGAGAGTATGGAGGCACTACCTGATTGGATGGAAATTTGAACTGAAAACCGACCACTATGGTTTTCAACACATTTTTACGTAAAGTGACTTGAACGCACGACAAAGTTTTTTGTCAGAACTACTTAGCGTTTACGAGTTTGAGATTACCTACATAAAAGGGACAATGAATAGAGTGGCATATGCATTGCATTGATACCACAAATATTTTGGGTGATACCTCTTCTGACAAATCTTCGAAAACATATTCTAACTATACAGCATCATGATGACTGGTATAAAGAGGTTAACAAAAATATCGGACTAGACACCATGTTGGTACCAAAATTTGAGGGATTTAGTGTGCACAACGACAAATTAATGAGATATAATAACTGGATTTATGTACCACCTAACAATGAGTTGAGATTTTGGATATTAAACGAATCTCATATAGCAGTGTACATGGCTCACCTAGGAGTCACAAAGATGAGGGAAAACCTTAAATCCTTATTCTTATGGAAAGGAATGAAAGAGAACATAGTCAACTATGTGGCGAGATGTCTAGAATGTCAGCAGGTGAAGGCTGAACATAGGCATCTGATAGGATTACTAAAACCACATGCTATTCTGGAATTGAAATGGAAGGTCATTTCAATGGACTTCATTGTTGGATTGTCATTGAAGACAAGGAGGCACGACTCAATTTTTGTGGTAGTTGACACTCTAAAGAAGAGTGCATGTTTTATCCCTGTGTGTACTACGTATCAGGCACCAAACATAGCTATAGTTTTTATCAGTGAGATTGTGAGATTGCATGATGTGCCTAGAGGATCATATCCAATCAAGGATCGATGTTTACAGGACAATTTTGGACTAGTTTCCTAGAGGCCTTGGGAATCCAACTTAACTTTAGTACCACATTTGTACAAGGGAAAAACCCTCTATGGCCAAGGGTAAACCACAAAAGACAGGTATGATTGCAGAAATCAACTCAATTCCAACATGTGCTATATAAAATAATGTGCAATACGAGGAAGAAGCCTACCTCAATCCAATTGTTTAATGTCGTTCCACCATTGAGCACTTTGACCCAAATATTTACACCTGCAAGACATTCTCAACAAATAAGTGATGCAAGTATATAGTGACAATATATAAAATGAGTTAGCACATCAGATAGCACAATCCATTAATAAACATTAAAAACATGCCCATGGATAATAATCATATATTCACAAGATATCGATAGGACGGGAAAGGAGTATTTCTATTAATAATTGATCAACAAAAGTATCAACATTACAGAATTTCATGTCGGCATGATTCGAAACCAAGAAACCAAGTTCCTTCCAACTAGGTCTCCACCACTTCAATCCTCCACCAAAGGCAATCTCATGGCAAAGAGGTAATGAGGTCCTCTCAACAATAAGGAAAGATCTTGGGGGATGAACAATGTGTTCAGACTTGAGGGACAAAGGGATCCAGACTCAATATGAAGTAATTTCTCTAGAGTAACTTTGCTCTCAAAGTTGAATGCTTTCTCCTCCTTTTCTATAGCTCGAAATTGTGCTCTTATAGCCTCCAAAATGCAACTGAAGGGTCGAGTTGGAATGTTCCCAGTATATGGAAGGCCAAAGATCAGAGATCTTTTGTCATGACATGGAAACCCGACCTCATTTTGTATTTTATGGCACAAATCCTGATATACGTAAGTTGTAGTGGAGCAGCAAGCATATACGCATCTTGTAAAGCAGTTAGGGAGTGTATATGTGGATATATATATATTTGGCTCTAGATTTATCAAAAATGGGTAGACAAGTCTGCATAGGGAAATGGAAAAAGGCCCTCTGTGCAAGATAGCAATGGTGAGGCAAATCCTGCTATAATAGATGCCCCCTAATGTGTGAGATCAGAGGAGTATCTGCGATGGCCGAAATACATTATAAATAACCGAGAAGTGGAGTGGTAGAGAACTAGCTAGACGAAATCAATTGCTCATTACCTTATGTACTGACTTTGCATACATGGCTTCCAAGAACACAATGCAGATCCATGTCGAAAATATACCAACAAGTGTTCATGGCCGTGAGTAGGTAAGTATAAATATGGTTACATGCCAATATCTGTCATAGTCATGAACAAGGCCCAGTGAAACCAATCTCAAAATCAATCTGAAGATATATAAATACCATGGAGTACAATCTAATCTCCCATAATCGTTGAAGTCAAATAGGTACTGGTCCAATGAAATGGAAGCAACAGCTCAGGAAAGTTGCGTCCACAAAGTGATTTCTTCAAGTCTTCAATACAATCCACCAATGGTGGAAGTCTACATCATGTATATAAATGAGTTGATTTCAAACACGATGAGACATCATTTGATTACCGGTCATTGAGGTATACCATTAACAAACGCGAGACAACCTACCAATGTTGAAAAAAGGTATCAAGGCACCAAGTACATCTCTTACAAATCTGAATAAAGGAGATGGTGTCGAACACTTGAGAGATCCATTCATTAGGAGACATTGATGTATTCCCATATTTCAATGGCAAGAGAGCCTGCCATTAATGATTGCAAGCCTCAAGGTACTCATAAAACTCTAGGTCTCGTATCCATAATACATGAGCTAAATTCGATGGAAAGAGACGTGCTGGAAGGAGAGCATTAAGGCATCTCTCATCAGTCAACATGAGGAACAAAGCAGGAGCTTCATGATTTGGTGGAGATCGGACGAAGAACATGTTCATGAACAAATGACTATTTGCGTCTTTTGTGTGTGCCAAATGCAAGCGGCACACGAAAAAGACCCTATGAATAACAACCAATGATGAAAATTGTTGACAAATGTGAGGAAATCACCAATAAGTCTAATGACATCCAAGACATTGCACAAATCCCAAAGTGTGAATAGATGTCTTACTGTCGAACACAAGGGAAACCACCTAGTTAATGACCCATGATGAAATTTCGATTGTTGTGTTGAAGGTGACCTACCAATGATGAAATTAGGGCCAGGGTGCATCATAAGACCAAAGTATCATGTGATTCTGAGACAAACTGAGGGTATGGTCAACATTCAAAGTCAAGATTTCTGAGGAGTGGTCGACATAGGTTGATAGACTTCCTTTGAACAAGATCATGAGACATACGGTGGACTCTGGCAGCATAGACTTAATGATGTGACAACTAGATGTAGGAGGCATCCATAATGTTCTCTATAGTGATTGGAAGATTAACCAGTCGATAGAGAAAATTATGTAACGATATCATCTTCCTAAGGCCATGTTAAACCCAAAATTACGATGACGCAAAGACTCAATAACTTTGTTCTCTGTTCAAAGGAAACACGACTACTGCCAATTACAATATAGTACTCCCTTCCCACCCATATTTTTATTTTTTTTCATAATAAGTTAATGATATGATACAAAGGAGGGATCGAGTGTCACAAGTAAGAAAAACTAGTTCCAGCAGTGGAATGTACCTATGATCAATGCAAGGAAATGCATGTGGGATATAGACACTCGGGGTGATGTTCCCTCTAGGATATAGGGTGTCAAATTGCAAAGGATATAAACAAGGCTCTACTTGGTTGATGATGCAAACTACTTGGGCCATGGTTTATAATGCAAAGCGAGAACCGGCTAAAGATTCAATACTACAAGCAAGGGCATGAGATGCAATCACAATTTAATGGCAAAAAATGTCCTTTTTTATATCTTTTAGTCTAATTGGTGTGAAAAAGGGGTAAACTTGTTCCAAATAGACGTATTTTCAAATTCAATTTACGACTGTGAAAAAGACAAGTTCAGTCGACGATCTTTTCCATTTTTGATAGCGAGTTGGAAAAGAGATTAATTAAGACTCATGATCTTTCAAATCCAATTTTAACGAGTGTGAAAGGGAAAAACCACTCGATGATCTTTTCAATTTTTAATAACGATTCAGAATAGAGCTTAACTAAGACTTGTGGCCTTTCAAATCCAAATTAACAAGTATGAAAGGAACAAATCGCTCAACAATCTTTTCAATTTTTGAACGAGTCGGAAAAAGGCTTAACTTGGACTCGTTGGGAGATTATAGGAAGAAATTCATGGGGGAGGCCAAGGCTCCCATGCGAACCTTCTGTGGAATGTCAGTATCTTATGAAGAACCAACACAAGATCGGGAAGACCCAAAGCTCTCCAAGTCGAGGAGGGAAAAGTGCTAAGGGAGGTTATCATCTCCGTGTTATATCGGATAATGTCTCTTCTTGGAAAAGACATAGGATGAGGCATTGGATGCCCCATAAGACCATCCCTATCAAAGGGAACCTCATCAGGACTTGGAGGGAGAGAACTCAGGAAGAGTAAAACTCTCTCTTGTTTAGAAGGTGAAGTAGTAGAAATGCTAATGACATGGCATAGAAGGTATAGAACCAGAACCAGAAGAGTGGGATCGACCAAAAATTGCATTGGCATGACCACCTCCTTAGACTTGTCACTCTCCAAGAGAAGAGTGGGGTTGATCAAATATTGCATTGATACGACCACTTCCTCAACCATTGGTTGAATAGGATACGAGACAACAGGGTCAAGAGGTGCATCACCCCAAAAAATAGGAGTGTTGTCATTCGAAGATTGCATCAACATGATCATTGGTTGAGAAAGATGCGAGACAACAAGGTCAAGAGACGCAGCACTCCTAAACATAGGAGAGGTGTCGGTCAAATATTTCATCGAAATGACCATAGGTCAGAAGGGATGTGAAACAACAAGTTCAAAGGACGCATCAACCCCTAAAGGAAAAGGGGTGTCAGCCGAAGATTTCATCGGCATGAATTTTGTATCAACCAAAGAAGGAATATAGTGTTGTGAAACCATAGATGCCTCAGAACCCGAAGGTCCCTTAGGTGAGCCCCATGCTTCTGGTATCCCAGTAGTAATAGGACACAAACAAGTAAGGTGACTTCCTTCACAATTCCTTCAAAGGAATCTAGGATTACGTCTAAGACGTCTAGGATTCTCAATCATATGAATGCCCCCAACATGACTTGGAGTGTTTGGTGACATGCTCTCAACATAACTTGCAGTGTTTGGTGACATGCTCCCAGCATGACTTGCAGAGGCTAGTAGAAAATCTCCAACATGACTAGAAGAGGTTGGTGATGGATCCCCAACATGACTAGCAGAGGTTGGTGATGGATCCCCAACATGACTACCAGAGGTTGGTGATGGATCCCCAACATGACTAGCAGAGGTTGGTGATGGATGTGCAGTGTGACTAGTAGTGACCACACATGTGCCCCCAATATGACTTGTAGCGGCTAGTTACAGGTATTCAACATGACTCATAGAGGTTTTCAAGCAATCTCCAACATGACTAGCAGAGATTGGTGACACAATTCCAGTATGAAACATAGTGATTGGACTTGTGCCCCCAGCATGATTTGCAACAGCTTGTTGCAGGTCTTCAACATGACTCGTAGAGGTTGTCAACCAATCTCCAACATGACTAACAGAGGTTGGTGATATAATGCCAGTATGACACGCGGTGACTGGACTTGTGGTGGTAGTGAATTGTGGCATTTGAGACCAAGGTTCAAGGAAAGATTGGTTTTGAGAAATTGCAAGCCAGGAAGGATCCTAGTTTACACCCTATCCCTATCCACTAGGATAGTATCCTCCTCCATACTGATTCATAATGGGTTGTAAGTTCATCGACACTGAGAAAGCTACTTGCAAAGAGAAAGCGACATGACAAGGGATACTCATGTGAGGATATATGATGTCCCTATATGAAGGAACTTCATGAGGGGGGTTGCCCATACTACAAAAATAACTTCCCCCAGATGAAACACTAGAGGACATATGGAGGTCAGCCATGGGAAAATTGTTCATAGGAACTGACATGGTGGAAGAAGGATAGGTGAACAGAGTGTAATAAGTAGAATGATTGCATAGTTGGGAACTTACTTCTCGCATAGTGGATTCATAGGAAGGAAGATTCTAACCTCCTACCATAAGAGGTGTTTGAAGGATATGACTCCCACCAAATGGAGAGGGATAAGAAGCAGGCATCATGCCCCTAGACCTAAAACTTGTATTCGCATAAGGATGCAAGACAGAGGATGGTAAGACTGAAGACATATCATACATACCATGAGAAAAATGATTTGGGACCCAAGGTGTAGACTGAGTACCATAATTCTGCATACCATTATAAAAAGCAGAAGGGTCTGTCCCCATGAAATTAGTAGGCATCATGGGGTGGGTAGCAGTAAATGAGGGAGCAAAAGAAACTCCACTATCCATGATAACAAAGACTCAGCACAAAATTTTATGGTCAACTAATAGTCAAAGAGCATACCAAAAGTCAAATGGCCAATATGCATGCAAACGAGCCAAAGTGGCTGAGTGGCCATCCTCACTGAAGAAGGTATGCCTCGTCTAGGAGGGACCTGAGACTCCCTGCTAAAGTTTGGAGGTAACATAATCAATTATAAGAGCCCTAGTAGGCTTAACAACTAGTCGGTCAAATCCCCTCGAAGAGGTAATCTTCCATAAAGGTTGTGTGTTATTCGACCCTTATCTGACCTAGGATACAAGAAAAATAACCCCTGGAAGTAACCTATGAGAGACCTAAGTCAAGCAACTAATCAACCACTGTATAACTGATGCATAGGCTAATAGTCGTAAGTCTAGATTCTCGTATGGGCAGGGTAGCAAAGCTAAAAACCTTGAAAGTACTGCCTCTCACAGAGGTATAGATACTAGCAAGATCCCCAATACGAATAAATCCATAGAAATATCTCTGACGCTAGATGAGTATCCAATGGTTATCCCTTCAACAAACTTCGTGCAACCTCATGCTTAACTCTGGTGTGAGAAGAGCCTCCTGATATTACCAATTATATAATGGATTTCTCAACTCCCTATCTCAGACACGTATGTTGATTTAATTTCCTTGGAGAAGTTTACTCACAAAATCCTATTCCAAGGCACTAAATCCTAGGCTAGTTTGTGCACCCTAAACAATAAAATAGTTACTAATCAATTTTAGTTTAAAGTGTAAATTTTATTGGCCGTGATTACTCAAAAAGGTATGGAAATGAAACTCATGGTGTTATTACTATGCATGAAAAGTAAAAATAGATATAATGCAACGCCTAACTTTAAATTTTCAGTGAATGATATGCTAAATAAAAGCAATACAATCTTCAATTTTAACTCTGCAACTCAGAATTAAAATGCAATCTTTTTATAAATG
Source organism: Picea sitchensis (assembly GCA_010110895.2). Taxonomy (NCBI): domain Eukaryota; kingdom Viridiplantae; phylum Streptophyta; class Pinopsida; order Pinales; family Pinaceae; genus Picea; species Picea sitchensis. Next base: position 105,043 of record SNQJ01S0065437.1, on the reverse strand, counting down.
TGCTAAGCTAATGATAAAGGTTCCAAGACAAAAAATACCAACTAATGCAAAATATCTATTTTTTTTGTATTTTCAATATATTAAAAAGAAAATGCATGGACTGATAAGTGACTTGATATATAAATTATACTGTGTATAAAAACAATCATTCGAGCAGAATACAAAGCAGCTAAGCAGACAACCCAACTACCAAGGACAAATAAAAAACGGAAAACAAAGAGAAAGACGTCGCCCAAAAATTCAACTCCAAACAGGTTTCCTATCATCCTAGATAATCTCAATAGGAACCACATAGACCTAAGAAGGCTCGGTGATCCTCAAAACCTATCCATCAATCATCAAACCAGGCAAACAAGAAAGGGGAAGTGGTATACGAGACTGTTCAAGAGAAAAGGGTGTATATACACCTCTTGCGGTGGGACAACAAGCGTGTATACACAAATCTCAGAGTAAAAAGGGCGTATAAATTTAAAAAAAAGTCTAGGCAAGGGTAAAAGGATGAAAAAATCAGACCCAAAGTGAGCAAACTATCTCCAACTGTGATACGACAAGAAACACAAAGGAAAAAGACCAATGTAAGAAGAAAAAATACTTCAACCCTTAGAAGGAACATCTATCCCCAGTGAAGTCGCCAATTTTGTTACAAGGGAAAAACTCTCTATGGCCAAGGGTAAACCGCAACAGACAGGTATGACTGCAGAAATCAAATCAATTCCAACATGTGCTATATGAACTAATGTGAAATATGAGGAAGAAGACTACCTCGATCCAATCGTTTGATGTCGTTCCACTGTTGAGCACTTTGACCCAAAGCTTTACACCTGTAAGAAGTTCTCAAAAAACAAGCGATGGAAGTATATAGTGACAATATATACAATGAGTTAGCAAATCAGATAGCACAATCCTTTAATAAACATTACAAACATGTCCATGGATAATAATCATATATTTTCAAGATATCGATAGGACGGGAAAGGATTATTTCTATTAATAATTGATCAACAGAAGTATCAACATTACAAACTTTCGGGTCGTCATGGTTTGAAACCAAGAAACCAAGTTCATTCCAACTGGGTCTCCACCACTTCAATCCTCCACCAAAGGAGAGCTCATAGAAAAGAGGTAATGAGGTCCTCTTGACAATAAGGAAAGAGCTTGGGGGTTGAACACTGTGTTCAGACGTGAGGGACAAAGGGATGTAGACTCAATATGAAGTAATTTCTCTAGAGTAACTTTTCTCTCAAAGTTGAATTATTTCTCCTCCTTTTCCATAGCTCGAAATTGTGCTCTTATAGCCTCTAGAATGCAACTGAAGGGTCAATTCGGAACGTTTCCAGTATATGGAAGGCCAAAGATCATAGATCTTTTGTTGTGACATGGAAACCTAACATCGTTTTTTATTTTTCGGCACAAATCTCGATATACGCAAGCCGTAGTGGAACAACAAGCGTGTACGCATCTTGCAAAGAAGTTAGGGAGCACATATGTGGAAAAATATATATATTTGGCTCTGAATTTAACAAAAAGGGGTTGATAAGTCTGCATAGGGAAATGGAAAAAGGCCCTTTGTGCAAGATATCAATGGTGAGGAAAATCTTGCTATAACACACATATCACCCGAAGACAGATAGGAATATAGAAAGAATGAACCAAATCTTGGAATATATGTTGTGTATGTACGTGATGGACCAACATAAGTGTTGGGAAGAGTTATTTCCACTGGTAGAGTTGCATACAACAACAACTATCAAAGAACCATTAATATGGCATCGTTTAAGTTTCTTTACGAACAATCATGTTAGATGCCTTTGATTTGGGATCGGCTTGAGGGTAGGGTCCTGTTAGGATCAAAAGCGATCCAAGAAATGCAAGATCAAATTAAAATGATATGATAAGGGATTAAAGAAGTGCAATATCGAAATAAGAGTTATGTTGATGCACATCACGTTGACCATGACTATGAATTTGGTGACCAATTTTTCTTGTGGGTGAAACCACACCATAGTTTGATTAAGTTCAAAAGGATAGTTAAACTCTCTCCTAGGTAGTGGTACCTTTCGAAGTTGTTAAAGGTAGGAACCCATGGCTTAATGACTATCCTTGCCTCATTATTGGAGGCATATGCATGATGTTTATATGTATCTATTTTGAGACATTATGTTAGTGATCCTACACATGTGATTGACACAAGTTCTTTCCAGGTGTCGGACGAGGGTGCAATCACAGTAGAGCCAATATGCCTTCTGGACCATCAGATTCGATAGATATGACGTCAAAAATTTGATTAGTTCAAGGTCCAGTGGGACAATTATAGTCCACACTTTGCTACCTCGGAGGATGCATATGATATGCACCAACAATTTCAATTTTGGTTTTATAGTTAGACATTTAGATGTTGTTAGATACTTTATTTACTGCACATATAGTGTGAAACTTTGGGACGAAGTTTAAAACAAGAGGGGGTGTATGTAACATCCTTCTCTTGCGTGCACATGATTTGACTTATTCTTTGAGGGCACTTGCGTGCAAGTGATCCGTTTTAGTATATGGTTGCATGTTTCACTTATGGATTCTGATGATGATGTGGATGGATTATGATGTTATGTATTTGTTATCTATGTATAGACATGTGGTATTGACGGGTTTCTCCTAAATGTGCAGGGAACTTGACAGATTGAGGATGTTGATGGAATTAATGGACCTCCTTTCACTCTGGATCTAGTCAAGGAGTGGACTTTATATGGTTCGGGTATTTCTATTTTTTCATATGTGACATATGATCGGGTATATTATGATGTTATTATGTATCATTTATAGTGCTTCGTTGATGGATGAATGATGACAATTGCTTGCTAGTATAACTCGCATAAGGAGTAAAGGATCCATGCACCACAACTAGATATTGAGGGAGAGGTGTGGCATAAGCCCTGCCACAACCTACTAGCACTCCCGCCATGGCTCGAATTGTAGGTTAACGATTTCCTAGTTCGAGATATCTAGGATGTCATGAGGGAAGGCTGAGATAATCACTCACAAAGATTATAAGGGGTGCACAATAAGGTGGGGTCCTTATTCCTTAGTGGCCCATAGTCTCTCACAATGTCGCATGATGGATTATTGACTCCAAGGTTTGGTCAATTACCAAAATCATTCAAAGGCGAGTGGCGCCCTTGGATCACGTAGTGTGTCTTTAAGGGTACATCCCATAAATAAAACTTGAACAAAGGCAAGTGGTACCCTTTGAGCACGTAGTGCATATTGAAGGGCAAGCCACGTAAATAAAACTTGAATAAAGGTGTGTGTCACTCTTGGAGCATGTAGTGCATCTTGAAGGGCAGGTCGCATAAACAAAAATTGCATAAAGGCGAGTGGCAGCCTTGGAGAACATAGTGCATCTTGGAGGGCACGTAGCATAATTGAAACTTGAATAAAGGCAAGTGGCACCCTTGGACCATGGAGTGCGTCTTAAAAGGAACGTCACAATCTTTAATAAAGGTGAGTCAATGAACCTAGGTTCTTAGAAAATAATTATTAAATGAATATTTTTTATTAATTATAAAATGTCCTTAAAAATTCTAAGCCTAGTTTAAAAATTTGAACCTAAGTCTAAATTGGGTAACAAGACAAAAATTTAAACTATAAATTTAATAAATGATGGGGGATGAAGAAAAATCAAATTAGCAATTGAAAGAGTAAAAAATTGTATCTAAAGATTTAATTATATAAATGTGTGCAAAAGAATACCAAATTGGAACTAAGATAAGAAAGGAAATAAATATAAAAAGGAATGTGGAAGCATAGAAAGGAATCTAGTCTAATCTAACTAAAGAACTTTCCTAAATTAAACACAACTAAGTTTTAGAAAGGCATCAGCCATTAAAAATGAAATAGAGGGAAGAAAGGGACAACTAGGAGCGATGTTAGGAGCGCTTTTAGGATGGGTGAGGGAAATTGACATTTAATTAAATTAAATAGTGAATTTTTGGGGCAACTAAAGGATTGGGTGACAAGTGTACGGGGGAGAGTAATTCCTAATTAATTAAAAAAAAACAAATTTCATGTGTAATTGGCAAGTGGACACTAAGAAAAAATATATAAAATAAATGGTTATGAAGAGGAATGGATCATGAATGGTATGCATAAAGTTATGCTACCATAATTTCTTTGACAGATTTTTCTTGTGAGAGTTGGGATATCGAGCTCAAAAAAGAGAGAGTGGTAGCTCGACCTTGCGAGGTGAGATGGGAGATAGAGTTTTCTGGTTGTGATTGTTCGTGGCCCCTTTACGGCTTGGGGGGATATGGGGGAAGAATATTAACCCTAGTGTTGGTTGGGAGGTATCGATGAGGTATTCACGGTTAACAAGTGGGGAGAAGGACAGAGTGCAAGAGTGATAGATCACCATTGACTTCTCACCTTCGGTTATGGTATTTTTATTTAAATTTGTAATCGCATTCGATTAATTTGTATAATTTTTTATTTTTTTTATCTTGCGTAACTATATGAGATCTTAAGATCAAGAGATAAGCTCCTAGATTATTTTATAAATGCTAGAGGAAGATTCCTAATAATTTCACTGCCAATTTTAATGTAAATCTAAGATGAATGTATACATATAAAAATGTTTGACCACCACCATTGTTAATTTCAAATCTAAGCTTGAATGTCTACATACAAAATGTTTGATCATTGTATGGTTAATTTCAATCTGAGCTTGAATGTCTACATACAAAATATTTGATCACTTCCCTTTAATTTGAACCTGAGATTGTACTATCCGATCCATAACACTTTTTTTTTCCAAATTGAATATTTTCTCTAATGAGGTTGTTGCCACCTAAAATTGATCCGCAACTGATAAAAAATTGTCATGATCCTTACCCACGTTTTTTCTCACTCTCCAACAAAGTTTAACTTTCCCAATGCACATTCCACCTCTGTGTTTTTGTTGAAGGATGCCCAGGAAATTTATCCTCCTTACCTCTGCAGTTTTGGTGTAAAAATGTGCTCAAATTGTGGGGGAAACTAGAAATAGTTTTTACCCTCTTTACCTCTACGCTTTTGGTGTAAAAATGTGCACAAGATGTAGGTTAAACTAGCAAGATTTTTTACCCTCCTTACCTCTATGTTTTTGTGTAAAAACATGCTCAAGATGTGGGGGAAACTAGAAAGAGTTTCTACCCTCATTACCTCTCTATTTTGATGTAAAAACGTGCTCAGACTATGGGGGAAACTTGCAAGATATTTTACCCTCCTTACCTCGACGTTTTTGGTGTAAAAATGTGTTCAAACTGTGGGAAAACTAGCAAGATTTTTTAGCCTCTTTACCTCTGCGTTTTTGGTGTAAAAATGTGCTCAGAATGTGTGGGAATCCAACATGTGTTTATACCATGTTTATATCTGCGTTTTTGTGTGTAAAACATGCTATATTATGGGGGAAAAGAATATGCATTTTTACCATCTTCATCTTCGTGTTCTTTTGTGTAAAACGTGCTAGCTTGTGGGGGAAACTAGCATGCATTTTTACCATCTTCATCTCTACGGTTTTTGTGTGTAAAACATGCTAGTTTGTGGGGGAACCAGCATGATTTTTTACCTTCTTTATCTCTGCGTGTTTCTCACATTTTTTTCCCATAACTTTCCTCATTATCTCTGTGTTGTTGGGGGAATTTACCAAATCTACATTTTCCTCCATGTCTCTGATTTATTAAGTCCCTTCCTTTTTCTTATTCCTACACATTTTTTTGGCATTAGAAGATTCCATGCACATTGGAGTGTCCTTTAGTTTCATTTGATTTTAGTTAGTAATATTGAAAGACATATATCTTCTTTCAATGCGATCACATAGTTTTATATGTATCCTTTTCCTTATGATGTCTAGAAGTCTTCAAGTTTAATATTAGTTGTAAAGTGTCATTTTATATCTCAATGTTAATTTTAATGAGCACTTTAGATATCTATGACTTGTCAATAAAAGGCTCTATTGAATGCTTGATTTATTTTGAGGTCAGTTCATAAATGAATGAAATAATTCTATTAGCACATGCATTATAGGTGATGTATCGAAATAACTTGATTATGAATTAAATTGTTGAAAGACTATTTTAGATTAATATCACCTAAGTTGGGGACTTTACAATGTAAATTGTAAGCCTCATTGAAAAACATGACTACTTTGCGTGTGAATTGGAATTGATACTTATTTTTGTCATGTATTAAAATCTATATATTGAATGTTTGGATGTGATTTGATTGAATGAGCTCCTTGATTAATGTTGATGTGTGATCAATTTAACAATTAAATTGTTTGTGCACCTTGAAAATGTAGAGGGGTGATTACTTAAGTAAATAAATCATTCGTGTGCCATGATATAAATGTTGATGAATTTTTGCGTTATGAAAAACACTGATGTATAATAATATGTGTATAATTTACTATTGCTTCCCTTAAATTGATGTATGATTGGTTGAGTAGATAGCTTGGTTTCTCCATGAGATAAATCAATAGTTTTCTCTGGTGAAATGAATAATTAATAATTGATGAATGATTGAGTTATAAATTTACCTTGCGCCATGGATTATGTTGTGATTAAATTATTTAATTACTTTCGCATTGGATTAACAATGGATGTAAAATGATTTACCTTGATTACCCATGTGCCTTGAAATAATGGTGATGCATGATTAGTTTAGTAACAAAATTTATTTGCACGCCTTAATTTAAGTGGGTGTGTGATTGCTTCATAACTATTCTTTTGCACCTTGAATTTAAATGTTAACTAATCTAGCATCATGAATTTATGAGATATATGATTGATTTAGTGACTAGATTTATCTTGCACCTTACTTAAGTCGACATGTGATTGTTTTAGAATTGTTTACTATTGCATGCAACGAATATTTAATTATTGATGTATGATTGATAACGATATCGATTACCCTTGCGCCATGATTAATTGATGAATAGGATTGATGGATGGATCTAGTTGATGATTGGACTTGTTTGATAGTGGGATGTAGACAACTCCTTGTTCCTCAAAATAGTCACCAGCCCTGATACCTTAAATGGTTAAAATAAATTGGAACCTGGGATTGAGCTTTGCTTATGTGTCTTGGAGGTCCTAACCTTGCAGGGTAGGTTGGGAAGGTAGTCATTTTATATTCATTATCTGATTGTACATGTTGTAAATCCTTTCAAGATGATTATAATGTGATGATATGCTACGCTACTTATGTTTATGTGTCACTATTCTTCGTTGATGCATTGAATGTGTCATTATTTATTTCCATGATGAGTAGCTCGTATTGCTTTTACTTATGATGTTGTTGATTAGGTGTTATTATGATCATGTGTTGATGTTAATTTCTTAACGCAGGTAAAAAAAAATTTACTTTTTTTTATTCACTTTTTCTTAGGCGTAATAGAGGGCCATTACATATGGTATCAAATATGGTTCAACCCTATGATTGTGGATCGTCACGCCTTCAATTTTATTTTACACTCGATTAATAACTTAGCGCTATTTTGTTTTTTTAACTTGTCCATGTGGTAATAATGGTTAGAGGATGTCGCGAAGGTTCACAATGTAGTTCTAGGGGAGGAGGTGTGATTCCTCCAGTAGCAGCCATGTCAGAGGGGTCCAACCGACAAGGAGAAGAACAAGTCATTGGGCATGAATAGATTTCTATGCAGGATGTGGTTGGGTTGATGAGATCCTATCAGAGGATATCTAAGGCCTTGATTTACTGTCTAGATAGAGATGAGGTCAGGGAACATGTACCATCTGAGGGTCCAAAACATGCCCCATATGGTACTAGTAGTTTTCATCGAGAACTCGAGAAGGTCAAGTTTCCATAGTTCTTGGGTGCCATAGATGGTGCAGCTGCAGAGGCATGGTTGGAGAACAAGGAGATGTGCTTCAACTAAAGGGGAGTTCTCTTCTATGGTGGAAGACACTCCTACCATAATTGACCATGTTCGTTGAAGAAGTTTCATGGGAAATGTTCGAGGAGCGATTCCGAGAGAGTTATTTTCATAGGAATTCATTGAGCACTAGCTCAATGAATTCAATGCCTTGTGATAGGGTAGTCATTTGGTGCCCATGTAAGAGGCTCATTTCATGGAGGTTCTTAGGTATGCTCCACAACTGAACACTAAGAAGATCAAGGTAAAAAAGTTTGTGTTCGGCCTTAACGTCCCCATTCATGCAAAGGTGAGGATCCTAATGCTTCAGATGTTGCACGATGCAGCCAAGAAGGCCCTCATATATGAGGAAGAGTTGATCAGTGGGGGTCAAGTCAGGGCTCCTGCAAGACCAACTAGACGGACGATGTCAGGTGTGCAGCATAATCAGATACTAGACCAACATACATCAATGTATCAGGATACATCATGAGGATCCACATTCATGATGCCGCAATAATCAACTTGTCAATGAGGAACTCCCTTTAGAGGACCACCATATCAGCATCCACGTTGTCCACAACAATGATTGTTTAGACCTATTTCTGCATGTTCAGGATGATTTTAGCTACGTGGAAATGGATTTGGTAGCCAAGAAAAAGGTTGGAGGAAAGGTTATGGACTATAGCCTTAACCTGGGATATTTTATCACGAAGGCCAACCTGTATGTAGCGATCTTAGTATCTTATGATGTTGTGATCGGTATGGACTAGCTGCAATTGCATGAGGTGATACTCAAATATAACATGAAATGGTTGAGTTGATCGTTGATGAGGGACATAGATGAGTGATTGTATGAAGAAATCTAGGAGTCTCCCTAAGGTTCATTTGTTCCCTACAACTATGGAATATTATGCTCAAGGGGTGCAAGCTATATGCAATCTTAGCATTGAATGACAAGGGTGTGGTGGAAGGACTAGAAAACCTTCCAATAGTACAACAGTTTGTAGACATATTCTTAGAAGAGTTACCAGGTTGTCTCCAAAAAGAGAGTTGGAATTTACCATCAACTTAAAACCTAGAAATGAACTGATAGCAAGGATGCCTTATTAGACCCTAGAGTCACAGGAGTTGAAATAAAACTAAAAGAGTTTCTATACCTAGGACTTATACGTCCAAGTGAGTCACCTTGGAGCGAGTCTGTTATTTTCATATAGAAGAAGGATGGGTCGTGGAGACTCTGCATTGACTATCGTCAATTGAGAAAGGAAATGACCAAGAGCTAGTATCTGTTGCCATGTATAGACAATTTTCGTGATCAAATGAAAGGCGCGATAGTCTATTTGAATATTGACGAGAGATCAGGTTATCACCAGTTATGAATTAAAAATGAGGATATTCCTAAGACCTCTTTTGTAATATCCCTAAAAATAATTAAATTTTAAAGTCTATGTGCACTTAGGAATAAATTTTTGTTTTTGGAAAATTCGTATTTGGAAATTTATTTCCATTTATGGAAAATCCAAATTTGAATTTTGATTATTGTAATTAATTATTTATGATCATTGGGAAAGGATTTTATTTTCCCAACTAACTCTTGGATTGTGACACATGTAAAAGACAAATATTTTTATATATTAATTGTTGGAAGACAAATGGAAAAGCCAGGTTGAAACCAACTGACCATGACTCCATGAGTGGGGAACAGGCTTGAGTTACCTCAGGGCTGATTTTTACAAGTGGAAAATGCGGAATTTGACCACTATAAGCCCCTGAAAATCATGGATTTGTAAAGTTGTGAAAATTCCCAAGGAGTTAAAATGACTTAGGCACATGATGCTCATGATATACAACATATGGAGGAGGCAAGACACTGCCTAGTATGTTGGAGAAAGGATATTACTTGCTTTTATGAACATTTTTTAGTGTGAGGCAAGGGAATTTTCTGATCTGAAAGGAGGACTATAGCAATAGAGGATCATTTCAATTCCCCCTTATGGACTCATGGTCAGGCTAGGGGGTGAACAAAGGAAGTAATTTGGATGTTATGTTCTACAATTGGGTGGAACTTGGTTGTTCCATTTGTGTTCCAGCATCAATTTTATTCAGATAATCACCTTTACTTATTTTCTGGTTAAAATTATGTTGATTACAAATCATTAGAGGTGTGATGGGTTTATATGATGTTAGTGCAGATATAAATGATTGATTGGATGTATTAAAATCTATTGATTACCATTGTTAGTAGAAGGATGAGTTCTTGTGATGTGGTTTATACCTAAATCTTGACTGTACATATACATGTAGATATACTCATGTGTTTCATGTAAAGGAAATGCAAGAGTGAATAGTTATTTTTTTTCTGACTTCTCTCTCTCTCTCTCTCTCTCTCTCTCTCTCTCTCTCTCTCTCTCTATATATATATATATATATATATATATATATATGAGTTGTACAAAACATATCTTGTTTTCATATAAAGAAAAGTTTCTATCGACATATCTTGTTTTCATATAAAGAAAGATTCTATCGATCCTTGAAATACATGAGAATATAAGTATTTACCATTGGTCAAATCATACAAAAGTTATAAAATTAACAGTCCTTCTTATATTACATCAGGCCTATAAACATAGATTTTTAATGTTATATAAATAAAAGCTACAATAGCGATTACAATTCTTGAAAAACTTGTTCAAATGGTTTCAATAACCTGTATGTTCATTAAGAATTAAATAACCAATGATCCGTACAGCCAGGAAACCCTGGTTCAATACTATTACAGTAGAGTACCCTAGGGTAAGGACCTTGTACCACTAGTAAACAGAACCTGAGGAGTTTTAATTAAATGCCAAGATCGAAAATCGAATACCTTTTCGAGCAAGGCAATCCCCTTGATTTGTTTCCTTCACATTGATTAATCCTGCAAAGGGAAAATCGATAGATTTAGTAAATTGTGTTAAGTAATCAAATGGAAATAATTATTAAGAAAGTGAAATAATACTTAGCTTAAAGCTGGCATAGAATCAGTTCCCCACCGACATTAAATGATGATCTGTCCATAATCCAAAGTGGAGGAGTGGACCCAGGAATGGCTAATGGGTATCCTCGCAAAAGAAGACAGGGCCCCATCATTAGTTTTGTAACTGAAAGAAATACCTTGATACACCAGAATATAAACAAGCAATTAAAAAAGTTCTAAACATTTAGTAATTTTACATAACTAGAGTGTTAAAATTCACATAGTAAAGTCGCATGCTCAATAGAGGTGCATCCTTTCCAATTCGGGAATACAGACAGAGTTTGTGGAACATTATTCCATAAACAATGATACTTACGAATTGCTAAATAAAAACTCACACAAAATCGTAAGTATAAACTTAACATTAAAATGAGCATTATAAACTTATTGAAATCACTTCCCTTTTCGTAGAAGACAGTTTGATCAATAGAGGAGATTTAGACGGGATTTTGGAGGTATTTCACTTACTATTTCTTTTATGGGGAAGAAATATAGTTTTGCCATTTTAAAACACATATTCAAGAATAGAGGACTTAGGGTTGAATATTATATAAGAATACATGATGTATAAATTCTAGTGGAATTTATACATAGAGGGAAGTTTTACAACTTTCACAATTACGGTATAAGTATGTGAAACATGAAGGAATTAAGAGGAAAGTGTTACAGGCCCAGTTACGAATTTTTCACACATAGGTAAGAAAAACCCTACTGCATACACAGGGAAAAATATTATGAATATGCACAATGTAAAATCAAGGAGAGTTAATTTAGAGTAAGTTTCCAGGATGTGAACTCTTAGATAGAGAGTCGATAGTTCGGGTTTCATGCCCATATTTTCCTTTTACGAATCTAGGAGATATATCGTATGAAAAACAAGGAATAATAGTATACAAATTATACCTACAGTGAAAACCAAAATAAAATTAAGAGTTGTTGTAGAAAACACAGAGAAATATTTAACCACAAAATCTTGGGTGATATTTATGCCATGAAAAACTTAATCAAAGTACAAGTATAAATGATAAACAGGATGACGAGGTCATGGCCTAACGACATGCCATATGACCCTTACTTAAATATTATGGGAAATAAATCTAGACCAAGAGATTAAATCGCCTCGCATAAGCTTCAAACAGATCCCAAATAAAAAACTATGATTAAAGGGCATTTACACTAACTGGAAATGATACCCTACCATATCGTAACTCACCACATTTTATCCAATGGTATTTACCACACAGAGTGTGGAGATAGGCAATATTCAGAGATTTAGTGAAGGTAAAAGGAAAGAACTTCAAATGTGGGAGCCTAAAAGGGGACAGTTATAGAGGTGATTACGAACATGACTACCATTACAAACTATCCACTTCTTATTACAGAATAACACAAGCGATAAAGATTTTCTTAGGCTTACCTGGTACAGAAAGAAAGCCAAATGGTTGCGCGCCTTGATTTTTCATTACATAGAGAAAGTTCGCTCCAAGTCGTCGGTCATATACCCAGAGAAACATTATAGGGTTAACGTTGGGGAATTTTTTCACAAAGTGCATAGAGCCAAATGGAAACGATACAATAGTCACCTAGAAACCTTCCCAATGCAGAGTAATGGTAATGGGATGTTCGCAGTACTCTGGCCATGTGATTAAACAAACATGGCGTGCCCAAATTGGGCACGATAACATAACTACCCAGTACATTACAACACCACTATTAATTGTTTGACCAGATGATTAATGTGTTTATGGACAGACTTAACATTACCTTTAACCTAGCTAACCAAACTGCATTCAGTGTTGGGCCATGTCACCAGGTCGAGTGGGTGTTCACGATGTTCAGCTAGGGTTTAAGGGTGGGTTAATTTCTTTACCAAGATTAGGGTTACGACCTATTAGGCCTAGCTAGAAGCCAACCTTTTAAACATTAAACACTTGTGCACTGAGAAACCTTTGGATTACAACTAGCATGTACTATTTAGGTGGTTACCTTGTTAAAGTTTTAAAAGAAAAACTCACGAGATATGACCTCTGTTTACAATGGTTAGAATGTGTATACAGTAGGGGTAAGAAATGTATTAAGTGGTCACGATTTTGTATGTTAGTAACGTTAATAATTTCATGTAATGAATGTGATACCTTATCCATACGATCTCAAAAGAATAAGGCTATCATGTATGGCTATATGTATATATAGGTATGATATGTATATATAGAGTAAATATTTTATATCCTATGATAAATCCAATAATCTTTATACATGTTATATAAGAGTATAAATAAGAAACACAATATATGGGGTTATATCTAGGTAAGCTTTAAGTATTCATGTATTGGATACAAAGTAGAAGGTGTTGAGTTTTCTATTAAATATAGATCCTTTCGTAATAACTCATATAAATGTACAGTGATAAGAATTGTATCATTGATGGTACATGTAGGATATAGCCCCAAAGAGACATCGTAATAAAAATCCTATATTATATGGTTAATGTGACAATAATAAAGTTACATGGAACAGATAGGGAAGAGTCAAGAAGTATTAATGCGCCTAACACAAAAACAAATTATTTTGGTAATTTTGAGGTACATTACATATGGTATTAGAGATGAAGGTTACAACACTTGGACCTCAGGGCAAGGCCAAAGTTAGTTTAGTACATTTTTTTTTTCTGCTAAAAGAAAAACTAACAAAAATTCTTACTATTACAAACATAAACATTTTGGTCTGTTGTGATAATGGCATCACAGAATGAAGAGGTGATCATAATTGAAGAGAATCTCAATCAAGGACCTCCTAAAGAAAATAGACATAACAATGAAGGAAGTTCAACCACCCAGGTTCTGGAAACAATGAGGAACCTTATCGTGGAACTGCAAGTTTTCAAGGAAGATAATGAGAAACTCAAAAAAGAACACAAAGACCAACAGTAAATAAATGAAGTGTTATTGCGCAGCATAGTAACAAAGAAGATCTCAAAACATAATGACAAGGAAGAATAAGTCATCAAAAGAGCCTCCAAAATTTTTGGTCCTATAGAAGAAAATGAGAACAGTTCTTCTGAAGGCACACCAACAACAAACAATAAAACAACCACATGAAGGAAAATAAAATAGGTGGACCACCTGGAAGGTGAATTCAAGAAGATAAAATCGTCCACCTTTGATGAATATTCTAGGACAGGGGAGGAGGTTGAAGCATGGTTACTAGATATAAATAAGTTCTTCCAGATTTATAATTATTCTACTAACATGAAAGTCAAAATGACCATTTATAACCTGAAGGGAAAATTGAGTATCTGGTGGTAGGACCTGAAATTGGCCAAGAGATTAAAAGAGAAACAAATGGAATGGTCATATTTCAAGAAATAATTCAAGAAACAATATTTATCAGAAAGCTATTATGAAATAAAGACCAAAGAATTTTATGAGCTAAGACTCGGAAAAATGACCATGGACAACCTCATAAGCAAGTTTCTTGAATTATTAAGATTTGTGCCATACATCAAGGAATAGAAAGTAAAAATACAACAATTCCTAAGCTTCCTACCATAGTCCTATAAGGACAAAATTGAATTTGAAAATCCCAAAACTTTAAGCGAAGTTTTTAGAAAGGCTCGGATGTGTTATGATCTGTACAAATAGAGGTATGAAATTCCCAAATCTTGGAAGGATAAGAAACAAGACATAATGAATCAATGGAAGAAAGGCTTCCAACTAGCCCCTTTCTAGAATATGGAAAATAACTTCCAAAGGAAATATTCTCATTCTAACAACCAGAATACCCAAGGGGCAGGTAGACCAGTTAATATGGGAAAAAAGGAATTTAGGGACATCCCCAAGGAATCCTTAAAGTGTTGGGAGTGTGGAGAACATCATTTAAGGAGGAACTATCCATTTTTAACCTCCACAACAAGGATGAAATTCCATAACCTGCACGAAGCCTCTACAGTAGGTGATGTTGGCAGAATCATGCACATAATTAATGTAGTTGTAGATGGCCGACAAGCTAATCATCAATCCACTATAGTGGAGGTTGAAGGTAAAGTTAATAATAGTCGTATTTCTAGTCTAATTGACCCAAGAGCTAGTCTCAATTATGTTACTCCTGGTTTAGTTGATTCAAACAAGATTAAGAAAGTAAATCATGTTAAATCCTGGTTAGTGCAACTAGCAACAAGGACTAAGAGAAAAGTAACAAATTTCATTTCTGACTGTGAACTCAGTTTAGATGGCCAAAATACAAAGTTAAATTTGAATATTTTACCTTTGGGATCTTACAATATAATCATTGGGATGGACTGGTTAGAGAAACATGAAGTAATTTTGAACTTTTATGAAAAGTCACTTAATTACAGAGACGAAAACAACACAGTTAGAAGAATACAAGGTATCAAAAAAACAGTTTCAGTTAGGTAGATTTCAGCCATGTAGTTTAAGAAATGCATGAACAAAGGTTGGAAAATTTATGCTATCCAAGTAACTAATCTATTAGAAAAGAAGGATAAACCCAGTCTAGAAGACTTTACTGTCCTACATGAGTTTAGAGATTTATTTGTGGAAGACATACCAGAACTGACTCCAAGAAGAGATATATATTTCTCTATCGATCTACTACCCGGATCAATGTCGATATCTAAGGCACCCTATAGGATGAGTTTACCTGAATTGACAGAGATGAAAATGTAGCTACAAGAACTATTAGACAAAGAATACATCAGAACAAGTGTCTCACCTTGGGGAGAACCAGTCCTTTTCATTAAAAAGAAACATGGGACTTTAATATTATGTATTGATTATTGACAATTAAACAAAACGACGATTAAGAATAAGTATCCTCTACCCAGAATTAATGACATGTTTGACCAAGTGGGAGAAAAAAAGATTTTCTCTAAGTTAGATGTAAGGTTTGGTTATCACCAAGTCAGAATAAAGAATGACGATATAAGTAAAACAACTTTTAGGACGAGGTACTAACATTATGAGTTTTTTGTTATTCTGTTTGGTCTTACTAACACACCAACAACATTTATGTGTTTGATGAATAGCATATTTAGTCAATATTTGGATAAATTTGTTTTGGTATTTATTGAGGACATTTTAGTTTATTCAAAAAGGGAATAAGAACACGAAGAACGTCTAAAAATAGTATTGCATACCTTAAGGAAAATCAAATTGTATGCAAAATTTGACAAATGTTACTTCTACCAAAAGAGGATATAGTATCTAGGACATGTAATATCTGAAGAAGGTATTGAAGTTGACCCAAAGAAGATAAGAGCCATCATGGAATGGCCTATCCATTAGGATGTGGATGACATTAGGTCATTTATGGGAATTATCGGTTACTACCACAGATTTATCGAAGGGTCTCAAAGATCGCATACCCAATCACATCCCTATAGAAAAAGGGAATAAGGTTTACTTGGACACAGAAATGTCAGGACAAATTTAATAAGATGAAAGAATTGTTAACTACAACACCTATTTTAAGGGTAGCAGACCCTGATAAATACTTTACCGTCTATGTAGATGCAAGAAAAGAAGGCTTGGGAGGTGTCCTAACTCAAGAAGGGAACATTATCTATGACGAATCACGTAAACTAAAAGAACGTGAACGAAACTACGTCACACACAAATTGGAATTAACAGTTGTAATTCATGTGCTAAAAATGTGGTGACACTATTTAATGGGAAGGAAATTTCTTTTGCTAACCGATAACATTGGTGTGAAATTCTTATTCAGCCAACCAGATCTTAACGCAAGGAAAGCAAGGTAGATGGCCTTCTTGAGTGAATTTGATTTCGAAGTAAGAGACATCAAGGGTAAAGAAAACAAAGTTACAGATGCCTTAAGTAGGAGAAGTAATGGACATTTTGAGATAATTATTAGCAGAGCAGAAAACGCCATTGAACAAAGAATAAAATATGCAAGTTGTAATGACGAAAAATACATCAAAACAATAGCATATTTACAAGGAAATGCAGAAAATTTGGACAAAACAGATCTGAGTTTGGATAAAAATGGACTGCTATGATTCAAAAACAGGCTGTACATACCAAATTATGTTGAATTAAAGCTAACAATTTTGGATGAAGTGCACAAAAATCCATATTATGGTTATCCGGGATACTAGAAAATGGTAACAACTTTGAGGAAGTTGTTTTATTGGCCTAACATGAAAGGTGAGATAACTAAATACCTATCTAAATTCCTATATTATCAACAGGTGAAGGTTGAACACCAGCATCCAGATTGCATGGAATTCCTAAAATGGTGATTTCGGATAGAGATGCCAAATTTACATCAACGTTTTGGAAAAAAATGTTTGCAGGGTTTGATACTAACCTAAATTTCATCACAAGCTACCATCCACAAAAAATGGGAAAATTGAATGAATGAATCAGATTGCGGAAGATATGTTAAAAATGTACATGAGAACGAAACGAACTAAGTGGGAGGAATACCTAGACTTAGTGGAATTTGCGTACAATAATGGCTATCAAACATTAGCTAAGATGAGTCCCTTCGAAGTACTGTATGACAAAAAATGTATAACTTTGATTAGCTGGGATAACCCAGTTGATAGACTTATGATGGGACCAGAAATTCTCAAGGAAATGGAGAAAACGGTAAGAAAGGTGCAATGGAATTTAAAAGAGGCACATAATAGACAGAAAAGCTACGCAGATTTTAAAAGAAGACATGAGGAATTCCAATTTAGGGACCACGTGTATTTGAAATTCAAAGAAAGGAGAATCTCACTAAATCTAGGAAACTGTGAAACGTTGGTGCTAGGTTTTGTGGCCCCTTCGAGATATTAGCTTGAATTGGACCCG
Organism: Picea sitchensis; assembly: GCA_010110895.2. NCBI lineage: Eukaryota > Viridiplantae > Streptophyta > Pinopsida > Pinales > Pinaceae > Picea > Picea sitchensis. The sequence continues at coordinate 87,282 of SNQJ01S0065437.1, read as the reverse complement.
TAGCATCTCAAATTGCACTCCTTGCAAATTTAAAAGGTCATAATGTTTTTCATGTTTCTTTGTTGAAAAAGTATATATTCATGATCCTACTCACATCATCGATTGGAACATCGTGTAGGTGGAACCATAAGGTGAGTTCCAAGAAGAACCTATATGCATTCTAGATAGAAAATAAACAGTACTACAAAACAGATCCATCGCCCAGGTAAAAGTTTAATGGAAGCACTTTAGTCCTGAGGAGGTCACTTGGGAATTGGAGGAAGTTTTGTCGAAATCTTATCCAACTCTATTCTGAGAGAGGAATGAACATTGAGGACAATGTTGTACTCAAGGGGGAGAGGATGTAATATCCCCCAAAATAATTAACCTTTAAAGTCTATGTGCACTTAGGAATAAATTTCCGTTTTTTCCAAATTCGTATTCGGAAACAATTTTCCATTTATGGAAAATCCGAATTTGGAATTTGATTATTGTAATTAATTATTTATGACTATTTGGAAAGGATGATTTTCCCAACTAACTCTTGGATTGTGACACATGTAAAAGAAAAATATTTTTATATATTAATTGTTGGAAGACAAATGGAGCAGTCAGGTTGAAAATAGTTGTCCATGACTCCATGAGTGGGGAATAGACTTGAGTTACCTCAGGGATGATTTTTACAAGTGGAAAATGAGGAACTTAACCACTAGAATCCCTTGAAAATTATGGATTTGTAAATCTCCGAAAATTCCCAAGGAAGGAAAAAGGCCTAGGCACAAGATGCTCACGATATACAACATATGGAGGAGGTAGGACAATTATTAGTATTTTGGAGAAAGGATATTACTTGTTGTTATGAACATTGTTTAGTGTGATAAAAGTGAATTTTCTAATCGGAAAGGAGGATTGTACCAAAAGAGGATCATTTCAATTCTCCCTTATGGACTCATGGTCAGGCTAGGGGGTGAACAAAGAAAGTAATTTGGCTGTTCTGTTCTATGGTTGGGTGGAACTTGGTTGTTCCATTTGTGTTCCAACATTAGTTGTATTCAGATAAGCACCATTACTTATTTTCTGGTTAAAATTATGTTGATTACAAATCGTTAGAGGTGTAATGGGTTTATGTGATGTTAGTGAAAATATAAATGATTGATTGAATGTATAAAAATATATTGATTACCATTATTAGTAGAAGGATGAGTTCCCGTGATGCGATTTATACCTAAATCTTGACTATACATATGCATGTAGATATACTCATCTATTTCACGTAAAGGAAGTGCTAGAGTGAATAGTTATTTTTTTTATGACTTATATATGTCTCTATAACTAAATACATATATATAGATGCATGTATAGATACATGGAGTTGTACAAACATATGTTGTTTTCATATAAAGAAATATTATATTGATCCTTCAACTACATGAGAATATAAGTATTTACCATTGATCAGATCATACAAAAGTTGTAAAACTAACAGTCCTTATATTACATCAGGCCTATAAACAAATATTTTCAATGGTATATTGATCCGGATTTTATGAGAAGAATGAAATGAACACATATTATTAATAGGTTCTTAACAGAAAATAACAGAGATACAATAAAACTGGTTTTCTATTCAAGAATGAAATAAGTTGAAACTGTAAAATGTAGTGGAAACAAGCTTGCCGGAATGGTGGCGGTTTATCTCTGAGAAGAGATGTGACGGCTGCGCTCATTCACAAGAAGATGATTAAAATGAGGATCTAAAGGCATTTTTACAATAATAAGGAATTAAAAAAACTTTAGACATCCAAAAACCTAACCCTAGGATATGAAGCACCAAAAGTCATGTGGACCCCGTTTAGGTAAGTTAGTACATCAACTTCCCGAGGTTGTAACTTTTGCATATGATCTCCGTTTTAGGCATATGATAACTCGTTGAAAAGGTATCGTCAAGGATATTAATTTTGGGGGTTAATAATGTTCTAGTATATCATTAATAATCTTGATCCATAAAAACATTCATTTGGGCCCTCAAAATGGCCCCGGAAGTTAAAACTGCTAAAAATAGTAAATTGCAAAAACTGCCAGAAAATTGATTTGAGCCAGTTGGAAAAGGTGGGTGGCCATCAATATCCACCTGAATCAATCCTACCTCCATAGGAAGAAATTTTATCCATTACATTGAGTTCCCCCATCATATGAGGAAATTTCTACTCAATTTTTCCTCGGGTGAGCCACTTGCCTTAGTGCAGGAGGTGCCCTGCTTTGATGACTCGATAAAGATGGATCCTTTGTTGTCAAGTTCCCTTGATATGTGTGTCCACAATATGATCGTTGTATTCCTATTGTATGCAGTTGGGGTTGAGCAATGTTGGTGTCATCTGTTCTGCTACGTCTGAGGTGTCCAATAATGGTGGGAAATAAGGGCGAAGGAGATCCATGTTGAACACTGGGTGCAGGCCA
>SNQJ01S0065437.1:60465-72970 GCA_010110895.2 Picea sitchensis | reverse complement strand
TGAGGTACATGTTGGGTACATGGTTGAGACAAGTAGTTGATGAGTTGGCACATACATGAGGTGTATATTTGATGATGTTGGTACATCTTGATGAGTCATAGTTGATGTGTAGTTGATGCATGATTGGTACATACTTGGTACATTGTTGGAGGTAGTTGTTAGTAGTATTGTTGACACATGGTTTATGGATGATGTAGCATACTTGTCTTGGTATATTATTAGAAGCACATATTGATCTTGGTGATGATTATGAGTGGTTGTGATATTCTTGGTTGATTCACATATTGGTGATATTGTGCATATGGTTGAGATTTGTCTTGGTGATTGATCTTGGAGAGTATATATGATTTGGTTGATAAGATTGATGAGACATGTTGTTGTGATAGGTTGTTTGGACAGGTTTCTCTGACAGGTTATTTGTACAAGTTTGGTGCATGGTTGATGCACTTGTTTATACTACAGGTTGAGGTACAGGTTGGTGCATGGTTGATGAACTTGTTTATTGTATAGGTTTATTACAGGTTGTTTGGTACAGGTTGATGCATGGTTCAGGTTATTGGTATAGGTTGTTTGGTGTAGGTTGATTGGTACATGTTTATGACAGTATATCTCACAGTGATAGTGTGACAATGGTTCCATCATTATACTTCTATGTCAGGGAGGTTGGAAGGGGCAAGGACATGTGGTTGTATCCACCTTCTGATTGTAGCCAGAGAACATAGGGCATTGTAGCCTCCTTCTAGTTGTAGCTAGAGAATTGGGGAGTTGGAGCTTCCATCAAATTATAGCCTGAGAAATTATGGGGTTGGATCCTTCTTCTAGTTGCAGTTGGAAAACAAAGGAATTTGGTGCTTCCAATGAATGTAATTCTTAAAGACATATAAGAAAAAGAATTTTTTGGTTTTCTCCCACTTTGTATTTCCACATAAAACACTGGTGTGTTGTGTATGTGTGTGATTTCTCATTTGTTCATTGTTTCTTTACTATGCAACTATTTGATGATAATGCTACATTGATATAACACTTGCATTTTATGGTGAAAAATGATTAAATTGATCTATTATTGATTCGCCCCCCCTTTCATTAATCCAACAACTGGTATTATATTATGTTCCTTCAGGAAACAGTTTAACCACTGGAAGGAGATCATGGATTATTCTGAGAATGGAGTACCAATGTTTAATGGTTAGAATCGTTTTAAGTATGAGATGTGGAGCATAATGACAAAAGTTTTTTATAGGCACAGGGCCATTATATTTGTCTATCAGTTGTTACAAGATATGATAGTTCAAAAAGGGAAAAGACTACAACCAAGAAGGAATTGAAGAAGAATAAAAAATAGCAATGTATTTCATCTGGGAATGATTACCTAATCCGGTAAGAGAAAAGGTTGGTAAATGTTCATCAACAAAAGAAATTTGGGATAAGTTACATGACATATATTCTTCACCCATCGCAAATTCAGAAAATGCCAAAGAAGATGCAGATACAAATCAAGAAGAATTATATTCACCATGTCAAACATATTCAGAAGATGAAGAGTACATAATCACTAGAGGTATTTTTTTTTTATTTAATTGTGAAAAAAACGACATCTTGAAATATAATGCCATGAAGGAAATGAGATAGAAAAACTAATTGAAAACAAAGACAATTATGAAGAAGAATTTATTAGTGGTTTAGATGAACTAAGAGAATAAAATAAGTCACTTAAGAAAGAATTGATGAAACAAAAGGAAAGTGTTCACATTTTTGAATAATCCCAACAGGGCATCGAGAACTTAAGAACTCAACTAGAAGAAGCAAGAAAGATCGAGGAAAATCTTGAATATCAAAAGAAGTATTTGGAATCCAACATAACAACACAGAAGGAAGAAGAAGAAATGAGAGAGAAAATATTGACAGATCATCTTAAGTAAATAACTAACGATCTAAACCAACTTGAGGCATAGTTTGGTTAAGAAGAGAAATGACTTGAAGAAGCAATCACATTAAAAATTCATCTTGAAGAAAAAAAAAGAACAGAAGAAGTCATGAAGTCTCAGATAATGAAGAAAGAAGAAGAGGTTGCGAAGCTTGAAGAAAAAGTTGTCACGTTGAGAAGTAAAATCGTTAATCTCAACAAGAATGTTGAAGAGACAAAACCATCCACATCAGTTATAGAGAATGAAGAGAATCACTCTAGGTTTCCAGAAAAGAAGAATGAAGAAAATAGAAAGAGTTATTGAGAAGTAAACAAAGGAAGGAATCATGGTCAACCAAAATCTAAGAAAACTATTGAAGATACATCTTCAAGAAGACCATCCATGTTCAAGCCACAAAGAAGATTCAATCATGATCATGAGTAGTGAAGGAAAAATTTCAAAAAGACTAAACCTTAAAGAATATCATTCACTCCCAGGTATGCAAATTTATTTTATGGTCATTGTTTTTATTGTACTAATTTTAGACATAAGGTTGCAGATTACAGGGACTATAAAAATGTTCAAGCAAGAAATGCCTATGTGACCGCACATAAAATATAATGTTACAAATGTCATAACTATGGACACATAGCTAGTGATTGTAGAAGCATGATCGATACTTCCATGAAATAGAGCATTGATATCAGATATAAGAAAGTATGGATAAAAAAAAATGAAGAACATGTGAACAAGAAGAGGTGCCAGAGATTGCAATATTGGAAATAAAACGAGATGAAGAAAATTCTACAGAGAGAAAGAAAGAGTCAGATACAGAAAGGTTTGGAAAATAACTGAAAGAAAAGAAGGACAGGTAAATAAGGAACATGTTCAAGAGATTTTACTTTCAGGCATTGTAGTGAAAGATGAATCCATAGATAGAAAGAAAGAAGTCAGAGCTCAAAGGATGATGAATCTACCAATGAAGATGATGATGAATACACATTAGAGAATTAATTATTCCGAGACATCTGTCTTAGAGACTCCTAGGTAATATGAATATTAGACATGGGGACTCTATGTGATAGTTGTGACAGATGAAAGAACCATCCTTCAAGCAACTTGCAGATTTTGAGAAGATAGATCCATAGCAGTCAGTTAGTAGATGTACAGTTTGATAGATTAATCAAGACTTCATGATAGTATAGTGATAAATGGGTCAACATTATGGACAATTGTCCAAGTAGAGTCTTGGACAATATGGAAAGAGATGGATTTGTAAGAACACCTAGTTGGTTTAAACATATATATGATAGTGGAAAAAAGCATGGATTCATAGATTGGTTTAGAGAGTGGTTCATAGACAAAGGAACATTATCATAATGGATGATAATTACACAGGAAATGGCTTGAACAATGCTAATGGATTCCAAATTGATAGATATTTTTTGGACACATGGAATTCATACAATAATTCACATTCAAAACAAAGTAATGCTCATAAACAATAATGGAAAAACTCCCTACGAACTATGGAAAGGAAGTGAAGACAACAAACTCTACATCAAGGTAACTCAAGGTACTATTTTATTGAAATTTATGTTGATGATATTTCTTTTGGAATTACTAATGACAAGTTAAGAAATAAATTTGCAAAGGATATGCATAATGAATTTGAAATGTCATTAATTGGAGAGTTATCCTTCTTTCTGGGTCTTCAAATATGTCAAAGAAACCAAGGAAGTTTTATTTCTCAAAGTAAGTATATCAGAGAAATGCTAATGAGGTTCTAAATGGAATATTGCAAACTAGTTACCACTCCTCTGCAAACCAATTGCAAGTTGAGAAAAGATGATGATTCAAAATATACAAATCAGAGGAAATGCAGGTCAATGATTGGTAGCTTACTATATGTGACAACATCCAAACCAGATGTAATGCAGGTAGTTGGACAGGTGGCACAATTTCAAGCAACACCAAAGGAATCCCATGTATTAGCAGTAAAGAGGATTTTCAGATATCTCAAACGAACATAAGATTTTTGATTATGGTATCCAAAAGGAAATGATCTATCACGTATTGCCTACATAGATGCAGATTGGGTAGGTTTCATTGATGACCGACGAAGCACAAGTGGAGCAACGTTCTACTTGGGTGCATGTTTAGTATCATGGATAAGCAAGAAAAAATCATAATTATCCTTATATACAGACGAGGCAGAGTATATTGCATCAGAAATATGTTGTACACAGTTTCTATGGATGAAACAAACTCTGACAGACATACAGGTTGAGTATGATGAGCCCATTCCAATCTATTGTGATAATACAAGTGCCATCAGTATATCAAAGAACCCAGTGATGCACTCCAAGACGAAGCACATTCCAATAAAGTATCACTTTCTACGGGAATAAGTTGCATAGAAGAACATCAGAGTTGAATATCTGGGCACAAAAGAACAAGTGGTAGACATATTTACAAAACTTCTTCCATGGGAAGCCTTTGAGTAGATTCGCGAGAGACTCAAAGTAATTTCTACTCCAAAATTAATTCTTTTGAATTCTTATCTTATATGTCTTAGATTTACATTAGGAAACACCATAAAGAGGATAGTTCAGATCGGGAGATCAGTTTCAGGAAGAGTTCAGTCAGGGGGAGCAACCATGGATGGAAAGATACCTTTTCCATTGATGACAAATGGGGAGAGATTTATTATATGCAAAGGTAAATGCTCGGAGAAAGAGCATAGAGGCATGGTTCCATGGGAGCGATGGTAACAAGGGGGATCATGAGTGATATGGATTAAGTATTACATCAAATATTTTTTATCAATTCCAAAGGGTGATACTGTTGATTATTTGGGTTGGTTGTCATTGATGTCAACCCTTGAAGAAAGTTTGATAGAAAATTCTGGTAGCACAAAGGTTTGGGTAATGGACCCAAGTTTGTTTTATGGATAATGGTATGATTTTTGATATATTTTCAGGTAATACTATTCCATATGGATAGTACATGCCATTCCATTTCTAGTGGTATGTGGAACGTCACATAACTCCTCATGGTTAGATATTTATGGCCATGTGAAGTTGGAGAAAGGTTTGGGTAATCAACCCAAGTTTTTTTGATGGATAATGGTCTGCGTTTTAATATATTTGCAGGAAATATTATTCTATATGGATATTACATTCCATGCTATTTCTGGTGGTATGTGGAACGTCACATAACTCCTCACCATTAGAGAGTTATGACCATGTGAAGTTGGAGAACCCTCATGAGTCATCTAGAAGCCCCAAAAGGTCAAAGTAGTCAAAGTGGTTTAAGAGATTTTATAAGGTAAATAATAAAGTGAAGTGATGAGTGTACTATAAGTCAAAGTGAATACAAAATAAATNATAAAGTGAAGTGATGAGTGTACTATAAGTCAAAGTGAATACAAAATAAATTATTTAAATAATAAATTCAATGGAGAAATTACTAAGTTACAAGTGGGTTAACCCTAAAATAAGGAAAGTGGGTTAAGATGGTCAAAAGGTAACCCCTTGAGGAAGCTACATGAAAGTATAAATAAGAGGAAAGGCTCTCTCATTTTAATCACACTTGAAAATATTGAATATCTACAAGTGCTTGAGGTAACCAAAGGATATCAAATTCAAATTTCAGAGGGAAGGTGAAGTAAATAAGGCCAAAATTCAAGGGATGATAAATTATTTTGATGATGCTTTCTAAGGTATCTTATTTAAAGGTCATCTCACCATTTTCACAATAATTATTTTTTATAGAATGATTCAGACCATGGAATTAGGAGGTCGTTGAGGAAACATATCCAAGTAGTTGTGGTACAAATTTAATCTTGTGAGTCATTGTATTTTTGGAGTTACACTCCGTCGAAAGTATGGCTTGTGGCTAGTCCTGAAACTAGTCTAAAACAGGTGTTTCAGGTAAAAACGTCATAACTTATTCATAATAGAGACAAATTTTGTGAGACCGAATTTTTTGGTTAGAGAACCATTTGTAGTATTCTTTTTACATGTTTCATATCCATACAACAAATATTCCATGTGGGGCACGCTCTACAAGTTCTCTCTCTAGAATAAGATAGAATTCAACAAGGTACGCCATTTTTTCTATAAATCCTTTTCTGAGAGGTTCCAAGTAGTGAAGTATGGAGGAATTGCATAAAACACACTGAAGAACATTTTGTACTATTTTCATATATTTATTCATTACAGATACATAGTTATGATTATTTCAAGTCAGGGTTGTTGACTAGTCCAAAACTAGTCATGTGAAACTAAAGTAAAGTTTGATGAAAATGATAGTCTCTTGTTGTTAAAGTTAAGGAAGGTTTGCAGGTATGTCATCATATACATCAGGTCTATTACAAAGTTACAAATCAGATTTGGATGATGAAATTGATGAAGGCTTTTGGTTGAGGTACATGTTGGGTACATGGTTTAGACAAGTAGTTGATGAGTTGGCACATACATGAGGTGTATAATTGGTTATTTTGGTACATCTTGATGACTCATAGTTGATGTGTAGTTGATGCATGATTGGTACATCCTTGGTACATGGTTGGAGATACTTGTTAGTAGTATTGTTGACACATGCTTTATGGATGATGTAACATACTTGTCTTGGTATATTATTAGAAGAACATATTGATATTGGTGATGATTATGATTTGTTGTGATATGCTTGGTTGATGCACATATTGGTGATATTGTGAATATGGTTGAGAGTTGTCTTGGTGATTGATATTGGTTAGTAGATATGATTTGGTTGATAAGATTGATGAGACATGTTGTTGTGATAAGTTGTTTGGACATGTTGCTGTGACAGGTTATTTGTAATTCTTTGGTGCATGGTTGATGCACTTTTTCATGGTACACATTGAGGTACAGGTTGGTGCATGGTTGATGCACTTTTTTATGGTACATGTTGATTATAGGTTGTTTGGTATATGTTGGTGCATGGTTGATGCACTTGTTTATGGTACAAGTTGATTACATGTTGAGGTACAGGTTGATGCATGGTTGATGCATGATTCAAGTTATTGGTATAAGTTGTTTGGCGCAAGTTGATTGGTACAGGTTTACAAAAATATATATCACAGTGATAGTGTGACAGTGGTTCCATCATTCTACTTCTATGTCAGGGCAGTTGGATGGGGCAAGGATAGGTGGTTGTAGCCACCTTTTGGTTGTACATAGATAATATAAGGGGTTTTAGTCTCCTTCTGGTTGTAGCCAAAGAATTGGGGAGTTGGAGCTTCCCTCAAGTTGTACCCTGAGAAATTAGGGGGTTGGAGCCTCCTTCCAGTTGCACCTAGAAAACAAAGGAATTTGGTGCTTCCAATGAATGTAATTCTTAAAGACATATAAGAAAAATAATTTTGTGGTTTTCTCCTGCTTTGGGTTTCCACGTAAAACACTGGTGTAATATGCATGTGTGTGATTACTCATTTGTTCATTGTTGATTTACTCTACAACTATTGGATGATAATGCTACATTGATATAACACTTTCATTTTATGGTGAAAAATGATTAAATTTCTCAATTACTAATTCACCCCCGCTCTCGGTAATCCAACATCCCTGACTCGATCTGGAGTCCAAGGAGGTCCATGGATGCCATCAACATCCTCGACCTATCAAGTTCCATACAAACTCAGGAGAAACTTGTCAATATAACTTGTCTATATATAAATATCAAATACATAACATCATAATCCAACCACATCACCATCAGAATCCATAAGAGAAACAAACAACCATATATTAAACCAGATCACTTGCATGCAAGTGTCTTCAAAGAATAATTCAAATCATGTTTGCGCAAGACATGGATGCTACATATACCCCCTCTTTTTTTAAACTTCATCTCAAAGTTTCATAGTATATGTGTAGTAAATAAAGTATCTGACAACATCTAAATGTCTAACTATCAAACAAAAATGGAAATTGTTGGTGCATATCATATGCATCCTCTCAGGTAGTCAAGTGTGGGATATAATTGTCCCACTAGACCTTGACCTTATCAACTATTTGACACCATAGCTATTGAATGCGATGTTATAGACTACAAATTGGCTCCATCATGATTTCACCCTCGTTCAACACATGCAAGTAACCCATGTCAATCACATATGTAGGATCACTAACATAATGTCTCAAAACAAATACATATAAACATCATGAATACACCTCCAATAATGAGGCAAGGACAATCGATAGGCCACGTGTTCCTTCCTTTCACAACTTCGTAATGTCCCACTACATAAGAGAGAGTTTATCAATCCTTCTGAACTTAATCAAACTTTGGTGTGGTTTCACCCGCAACAAAACTTGGTGGCCAACTTCATAGTCACGGTCAATGCAATGCGCATCAACATAACTCTTATGTCGATCTTGTGCTTCTTTGATCCCTGGTATTATCATTTTCATTTTATCTTCCATTTCTTGGATCACTTCTAGTCCTACCAGGACCCTACCCTCAAGATGATCCCAACTCAAAGGCATCTGATGCGACCGCCTGTAAAGAAACTCAAATGGCGCCATCTTAATGGTGCTTTGATAGTTGTTGAAGAATGCAACTCTACCAGTGGCAAGAACTCTTCCCAACACTTTTTTTGGTCCATCATGTACATACACACCATATCTTCTAAGATTTGGTTCGTTCCTTTTTTCTTCTCATCTATCTCCAAGTGATATGCAGTACTAAAGTTAGGTTGGGGTCCCAAGGCCTATTGGAAACTAGTAAAATATGGTGTTGTAAAAACTAATCCTCTATCAGATATGATCCTGTTAAGAACATCATGCAGTCTCACAATATCACTAATTAAAACTCTAGCTATGTCTATCCCCTGATACATCATAGGCAGAGGGATAAAATGTGCACTCTTCGTCAGAGTGTCAACTACCACAGAAATTTAGTCTTTCCTCCTTTTCATCAACAACAATCCAGCAATGAAGTCCATCAAAATGACCTCCCATTTCGATTGTAGAATAACATGTGGTTGTATTAATCCTGTCAGATTTCTATGTTCAGCCTTCACCTGTTGAAATTCTAGACATCTGGCCACGTAGTTGAATATGTCTACGTTCATTCCTTTCTAGAAGAATAAGGATTTAAGGTGTGCCCTCATCTTCATGAATCTTGGGTGAGCCATGTACACTGCTCTATGAGCTTCATTTATTATCAAAATTCTCAACTCGTCATTAGGAAGTACATAAATCTGATTATTATATCTCATTAATCCGTCATTTTCCACAATAAATAAATCAAATTTTGGTACCAACATGGTGTCTTTTTCGATAGTTTCCTTAACTCTTTATACTAGTGATCGTTGCGTTGTATAGTTAGAATCTTTTCTCGAAGATTTGTCTGAAGAGATATCACTAAAATTATGCGTGGTCTCTAAATCAATGTATCTTCCACTTTATTCACTGTCCCTTTTATGTAGGTAATCTCAAAATCATACTCACTAAGCAGTTTTGACCAACACCTTTACCGCGCATTCAGGTCACTTTGCGTAAAAATGTGCTGCAAACCATAATGGTCAGTTTTCAATTTGAATTTCCATCTGATCAGGTAGTGCCTCCATACTCTCAAGGCATACACAATGGTCAATAAATCCAAATTGTGTGTTGCGTAGTTCTCCTCATGCTTTCTTAACTTCCTTGAGATGTAAGAGATCACTCGACTGCCTTACATCAAGATTCATCCTAAACCTTCCTTTGATTCGTTTGCACATACCAATAAGTCATCGTCCCTGTTGGGGAATTTCAGTATAAACATTGTTGTCAACAGCTCCTTAAGCCTTCTATATGCTTCTGTGCATTTCTCAGTCCATATAAACTTCTTGTTTTCATTCTGCAATTCCGTAATCATAATTTCTATCTTTGAAAAACCTTCGACAGATTGTCTATAATATCCTACTAAACCCACGAAGCTACATACGTCTAGTACATTTGTCTTCACAGGACAATCCCTAATAGACTCTACCTTCACTGGATCCACAACGATGCCTTCGTCAGAGATAACATGCCCCAAATGATGAATTCTTGATTGATAAAAAGAGCATTTCAACAATTTCCTGTAATTTTCTCTCTCGTAAATCATGTAGTATCAAGCATAAATGTTCCTCATGTTCTTCTGTCATCTGAGAATATATCAATATGTCCTCAATGAATACTTCAACAAACTTGTCCAAGTATTTGTGGAACACCCCTTTCATCAAGATCATGAATTATACTGGGGTGTTTGTCCGTCCCCATGACCAAACGGTAAACTTGTAGTGTCCGAACCTCATCTTGAAAGATGTAATGTACCTCAAAATTACCAAAAAAAATAAAAAAATGTTAGGTGTATTAATACTTCTTGACTCTTCTGTATCTATTCCACAAAACTTTATTATTGTCACGCTAAACATATGATATAGGATTTTTCTTCCAGCGTCTCTTTGGGTCTATAGCCTACATGTACCATCAATGATACAATTCTTATCACTGTATGTTTATAAGATTTATTACCAAAGGATATGTCTTTAATAAAAAACTCAACACCTTCTACTTTGTATCCAATACATGAGTACCTAAAGATTACCCAAATATAACCCTATATATTGTGTTTCTTATTTATACTCTTATATAACATGTATAAAGATTATTGGATTTATCATAGGATATAAAATGTTTACTCTCTATATATATACATATCATACCTATATATATATATATATATATATATATATATATATATATATCAATACAATATAGCCTTATTCTTTTGATATCATATGGATAAGGTATAGCATTCATCACACGAATAGCCTTATTCTTTTGATATCATATGGATAAGGTATAGCATTCATCACACGAAATTCTTAATGTTACTAACATACAAAATCGTGTCCACTTAATGCAGTACTTACCCCTACACTATACATATTCTAACCATTATACATAGAGGTAGTATCTTGTCATTTTTTCTTTTAAAACTTTAACAAGGTGACTACCTAAATAGTACACGCTAGTTGTAATGCAAAGGTTGCTCGGTGCACAAGTGTTTAATGTTTAAAAGGTTGGCTTCTAACTAGGTATGACAGGTCGTAACCCTAAGCCCAGTCGAGCACTTAACCCACACTTAAACCCTAAATGAACAATGTGAACACCCACTCGACCTGGTGACATGGCCCAACACTGAATGCGTTTTGGTGAGCTAGGTTAAAGGTGATGTTAAGTCTATTCATAAACACATTAATCATCTGGTCAAACAATTAAGAGTGGTCATGTAACGTACTGGGTAATTAGGTTACCTGCCCAATGTGGGCACGCCATGTCTGTTTAATCATATGGCCAGAGTACTGCAAACATCATATCACCATTACTCTACACTATAAAGGTTTCTAGGTGACTATTGTATCATTTCCCTTTGGCTCTGTGAATTTTGCGAAAAATTGTCCCAATGTTAACCCTGTAATGTTTCTCTGGGTGTATGACTGATGACTTGGAGCGGACTTTCTTTGTGTAAAGAAAAATGAAGGTGTGCAACCATCTGGTTTTCTTTCTGTACCAGGTAACCCCCAAAAAATCTCTATCACTTGTGTTATTCTGTAATAATAAGTGGATAGTTTGTAATGGTAGTCATGTTCATAATTACCTCTATAACTGTTCCCTTTCGGGCTCCCGGATTTGAAGTTATTTCCTTTTTCCTTCACTAAATCTTTGAATATTGTCTAACTCCATGCTTTCTGTGGTAAATACCATTGGGTAAATCATGGTGAGTTACGATATGGTAGGGTAGCATTTCCAGTGAGTGTAAGAGCCCTTTAATCATAGTTTTTCATTCGCGATCTGTCTAAAGCTTATTCGAAGTGATTTAATCTCCTGGTTCAAGATTTATTTACCATAATAATTAAGTAAGGGCCCGTCAGCATGTCGTTAGTCCATGACCTCATCCTTCGGTTTATCATATATGCTTGTACTTTTCTTAAGATGTGCATGGCATAAATGTCACTCGAGATTCTGTGGTTAAATATTTCTCTGTTTTTCTACAACAACACTTAATTTTGTTTTGGTTTTCACTATAGGTATAGCTTGTATACTATTATTCCTTGTTTTCCATACGATATATCTCGTAGATTCGTAAAAGGAAAATATGGGCATGAACCCCGAACTATCATCTCTCTATCTGAGAGTTCACATCCTAGAAACTTACTGTAAATTAATTTGCCTTGATTTTACACTGTGCATATTCATAATATTGTTCCTTGTGTATGCAGTAGGGTTTTTCTTACCTATGTGTGAAAAATTTGTAACTGGGCTTGTAAAAATTTCCTCTTAATTCCTTCATGTTTCACATACTTAGACAGTAATTGTGAAATTTGTAAAAGTTCCCTCTGTGTATAAATTCCACTAGAATTTATACAACATGTGTAAGGTAGCTAGAGAGGTAGTGGGGGGCCCAGAGGGCCCATAGTGATAATAGTGGTATGGTAGTTAGATATAATAAATGTAAGAGGACTTCTTAGAAGGTTCTACTTCTAGAAGATTCCTCCTCTAGAATGTTCTTAGGTGATGGTAGCACTATATAAAGGGGTT
>SNQJ01S0065437.1:26054-37118 GCA_010110895.2 Picea sitchensis | reverse complement strand
CAGAACTAGAAGAGAAATGTACAGGGAAGTGAGGACCACATTAACTTCAGTCAGTAAATTGAGTTAAAGTGAGAGCAGAGGGAAGAATTAGGAGAAAGGGTGAAGAAGACTGATCTGGGCACCAGGGTTTCCAGTAGCTCAGAGAAGAAAACCCAATCTCAAGAGCATTATTGAGCTCAAATTCAGACACCAAAATATTACTACAAGGGACATAGTTACAGCCACAGAATGATCAAACCTCCATCATCCTGCAACTGCAACAACTCGACTGGATCCTCCATGCCTAAGCCATTAAATGTGAGAAGGAAATAGATACACAAGTAAATTCATAAAACTGACCATGATATTGTTTTAATCAAACCTCCATTATACTAGCATAATGATCCTCGACTGGATCCTCCATGCTCAAGTGTCTTAAACAGTTTTACAGAAAAAAATAGAAAACAGAAAGGAGGTTGACTTCTATTAACATGAAAGTCTCAAATCTATTACATAACCAGAGAACAACTCTGGTAGGAAAAAATTACATATTGGGAGCTCTGCTCAACCAAGGAACTTTTAAAAAATGATAGAACTCCATACTTATACTCAAACAATTCCATTCTTTTAGCAAAGGCATGCCCAAATCTTCGCATTAAAGGCTTTACGTCTGCATGCTTCCTGTCAAACTATGCATGCAGTCTCATGTCGGAAGCAAGCCCCATTCAAGCACAATCGTGCTTCAAAATGGACCTGTAGATGAGTCGACTAGATGACAGTCCTTTCTCAGGATTTCCATTTATAGTGGAAGTGATGCTCAACCACCATCAACCAAACTCAATAACTATTTCCTTGGGATTGGGAAGACCCAAGTCAACACTTCACCTGTGGAAATTTGTGACCTCTATGTTCTTCCATCTGGAGCTAAGTTGGATGCTTGCAGGGATGGCCAGGTAGTCATGTACATAGATCAGGATCTGGAGGAACAATGGCGCGATGGGAATGCTACTGGGTTTTGCGATGTCTAAGTGGAGGAGACATGGTGGCTGGGGGGAAACTATAGGGCGACACAGGAAGGGGATGAGGTGCAAGAGGAGAGAGGTGATGTGGAGCAAAGAGGTACAGGTGGTGGGAGATGATAAGGGAAGATACAATAGGTGGGACAGTGGATGGGGGATAGGTGTGTGGGAGCGAAAGTTATAGGGGAGTGAGAGATTTGGCGGACATAGGAGAGAGAAGGGGAGGGGGACAATTGTTGACAGGACGGTTGTGGGGTGGCCACTTGTCGACTTGAGATAGAGCATAATATGCACATGCACATATCGAGGATATGAAAAGTGGTTTCATTCTTCCTCACTTTTGGGCTCGATGTGTGTCTCCGACTGACACATAGCGCCTCCACAAAAACCATGGTTTCTTCCCGGCCCGCTCTATATTTTTTAATGACCATTCATGATGAGCCCCCGATATGGCCAATGATCGTCGATATGGAGCATGCAGATCTCAGCCACCCAGATCTACATTCCTTTTATCAAATGCGCCAAACGGTCACATCAACTCCAACAGACTTAGGATAAGCACCTTTTAGTGGGTTTTTAACCCCATTCTTTGCATTTTTCCACCCAAGGGCCCAATCCAGTGGGGAAAACACCCCATACCATAATATGTGATAACATTAGGCTCCATCCTCCCTGCGAGGCTCTAAGATCTCTTTTGCAGTTCTAGTTGCCTTCTATTGGGATATGGAGTCAGGCTTCAAAAAACACCCTACTAAGGAATATATGCCGAAAAATAAAATGAAAACAAACTTACAAGGGCTCCAAGGAGATTATTTGTGTACAATCCTAAACTAATTGTTTTTTACAAAATGTTAGGTGAAAGAAAACTTCCACCATAGCCATTCAAGTAACTTCCTCACTGGAAGCTCATTTACTCTATCAGTGACCATTAGCAGATGATGCAACTATGATAGCATAATGGCTACACCCTTCAACTTTTCTTGAAAGGATGAAGATGAAATAAAATAGGGTGGCTCCAAGATATGAAGGAAATACCACTCCATGTAATCATTGACGGGCTCATAGACTGAGTGGAAAATCTTGTGAAATTTGTAGCAGAAGGCATGTTCTGCTCCACAACTTCTCATGCAAGGCTGAATATCACTGATAGGCATAGGCAGATGAGAAGTTGATACAGTATGGATTTCCTCAAATGATGATTGTTGCTGACAGGCTCTGGATAGGAGATAAACTTCCCCTTCTACTACTCCTCTGGTTCTTCTTCTTGGCTCTCCCAAGGGTTAGATTCATAATCGTCATAAATAGGACCTGTGGGAAAACTCACCTATTCATAATTTTGCTCAGTGTCTTTTGCAAGACAAAGATGGTTGATTTACTCATGATAATATTCTTTAAGGAAAAGAGGATAAGGCTATGTCGTGTTTTCTTGGATATCCTACATATCCAGTGCAGAATATGATTCATAGCTGTCATATACATGTTGACTTCTCCTCTGGTCAACAAACTGTGATGTAGGTCTCTGCTTCTCTTCTTCTGAATAATCATCAAAGATAGGGACATCAGACACCTCAGGAGAAGAATGTAGGGCCTCTACAGTCATGAAATATTCATCATCATATTTCATAGGGATGCCAAGAACATTTGCTTCAAGGGCTGGAAAATCCTCTGCATTTTCTTCAAAAAGGCAACACTCATGTTCTGCCGTCAATTCCTCTAACTCTACAGAAAGAGACTGCACTAGCTCCATTAGCTCACTCATAGCATCTCCTTCCTCCTCGCAGCCTACGTAGGAAGAAGCCCTATCTTGAATACAGTTCTTGTATCCCTCACAACAACTATGAAACATTAACTCAGAGGGATAAAACTTTTGACAATGAGCATTCAAAGCGGCATGGAATTATCCCAGTGAAGAAATTCTAGCAGGCGGTAAAGAATAATACCACTCTCGATCATCCCCTACTAATTATAACATGAACATCTTCATTAATACATCCTCTTTATGTATCTCCCATTGGTGCATGAGTTCATGAAACTCACTAAGATGATGAGCAGGGTTGTCCTTTTTAATCTCTCTAAATATAGGAAAATAATCATTCCATTCATTTGGAGCAGGAACAACATTGGGAAAACCAGGAACAATAGAAAAATTAAAGGCACCAAACCTCCGAGCCAGGATTCTTTCCATTTCGAACTAGGGGAGTCGCCAATTGATTCTTCAACCATGGAGTTTCCAGGTGAATGATGCGCAGAATGAGTGTGTTTGGTATTTTTTCACCATCAAAGACCATATATGATCGTTGTGTTCTCCCGAGGGATACCAAATGTAGCCAGAAGTAGCCACACTGAAACAGTGGAGTTGAGAGAGTGGAGTCACCTCAGTGGATTTTCCAGGTGCACAACTGCAATATTTGATGTACTGAGTTCTGATGCACCTTCAGAATCAGTAAGCTTTGTCATTCTACCAATGGAAAATATTCAATTTTGTCCCCAACAACGACACCAGAAATGTTAGCACCGGAATTCACCTCTAGATTGCAACAAAGGTAATTCTGATACCCATCAATGTTTAGGGTGGATGTTGGTTTGAAAGTGGACGGTCGATGGCCAAAACTCAAAAACATGAAATGTGTTCAACACAGGACTGGATGGGAAATGTACAAGGAAGTGAGGGCCACATTAAATTCAGTCAGTAAATTGAGTTAAAGCGAGAGTAAAGGGAAGAATTAGGAGAAATCTTGAAGGAGATTGATTTGAGCATCAAGCCTTCCAGTAGCTCAGAGAAGAAAACCCAAGCTCAAGAGAATTCTTAAGCTCAAATTCAAACACCGAAATATGACTACAAGGGACATAGTTACAGATGTAGAATGATCAAACCTCCATCATCCTACAATTGCAACAACTCGACTGGATCCTCCATGCCCGAGCCATTCAATGTGAGAAGGAGATAGATACACAAATAAATGAATAAAACTAACCATGATATTGCTGTAATAAAACCTCCATTACAGCAACATAACGATCCTGGACTAGGTCCTCCATGCCCGAGTGTCTTAAATAGTTTTACAGACAAAAAATGAAAAAGGAAAGGAGGCTAACTTCTATTAACGTGAGAGTCTAAAATCTATTAGATAACCAAAGAACAGCTCTGGCAGGACAAAATTACAGATTGGGAGATCTACTCAACCAAAGATATTTTACAAAATGACAGAACTCCATACTTATACTCAAACAATTTCATTCCTGCAACAAAGGTGTGCCCAGGTCTTCGCATTAAAGGCTTTATGTCTGCATGCTTCCCATCAGACTATGCATGCAATCTCCTATTGGAAGAAAGCCCCATTCAAACGCAATCATGCTTCAGAACAAGCCTATATATGAGTCAACTAACTGACAATCCTTTCTTAGGATTTCCTTTTATGGTGGAAGTGATGATCAACCACCATCAACCAAAATCAATAACTGCTTCCTCGGGATTGGGAAGACCCAAGTCAGCACTATACCCATGGAAATTGGCGACCTCTATGTTCTGCTATATGGAGCTGATTTGGATGCTTGTAGGGATGGCCAGGCAGTCCTGGATAGATTAGGATCTGGAGGAATGATGGTGTGATTGGCGTTCTACTGGGTTGTGTGATGTCTAAATGGAGGAGACACAGTGGTTGGGGAGAAACTGTGGGGTGACACAAGAAGAGGACGAGGTGCAAGAGGACAGAGGTGATGTGGAGTGAAGTGGGACAGGTGGTGGGATATATTAAGGGAAGATACGACAGGTAGGATAGTGGATGGAGGATAGATGTACGAGAGTGAAAGCTATAGGGGAGTAGGAAATTTGGTAGATAGAGGAGAGAGCAGGAGTGGGGGATAGTTGTTGGCAGGACACTTGTGGGGAAACCACTTTTCGACTTGGGATAGGGCATAATATGCACATGTGCATATTGTGGTTGCGAAAAGTGGTTTCATTCTTCCCCTCTTTTGGGCCTGATGTGTGTCTCTGGCTGACATGTAGTGCCTCCACAAAAACCATGGTTTCTTCCCAACCCGCTCTATATTTTTTAATGACCACGCATGATGAGGCCCTGATATGGCCAATGATTGTCGATCTGTAGCGCGTAGATCTCAGCAACCCAAATCTACACACCTCTTATAAGAATTCACCAAATGGTCACATCAACTCCAGTGGACTTAGTATAAGTGCCTTTTAGTGGGTGTTTAACCCCATTCTTCGCATTTTTCCACCCAAGGGCCAAATCCAGTGGGGAAAACACCCCATACCACAATATGTGATAACCTTAGGCTCCATGGGAGATAGAGTCCTCCCTTCGAGGCTCTAAGATCTCTTTTGCAGTTCCAGTTGCCTTCTTTTGGGCTACGGAGTTAGGCTTTAAAAAACACTCTGCTGAGGAATATATGCTGAAAAATAAAATGAAAACAAACTTACAAGGGCTCCAAGGAGCTTATTTATGTGAAATCCTAAACTAATTGATTTTTACAAAATGATAGCTGAAAGAAAACTTCCACCATAGTCATTCAACTAACTTCCTAACTGGAATCTCCTTTACTATGTTAGTGACCATTAGCAGATGATGCAACTGTGACAGTAGAATGGCTACACCCTTTAGTGTTTCTTCAAAGGCTAAAGTTGAAATGAAATAGGGCGGCTCTAAGATATGAAGGAAATGCCACTCCATGTAATCGTTGACAAGCTCATAGAATGAGTGGAAAATCTTGTGAAATTTGTAGCAAAAGGCCTGTTCTACTCCACAACTGCTCATGCAAGGAAGAATATCATTGATAGGCATAGGCGGATGAGAAGCTGATACAGGATGATTGTTCTCAGATGATGGTTTCTCGTTGATAAGCTCTGGACAAGAGATAAACTACCCCTTTTGTTTCTCCTCTGGTTCTTCTTCTTGGCTCTCCCAAGGTTCATATTCATAATGATCATAAACATGACTCGTGGGAAAACTCAGATCTTCATCATGTTTCACAGTGTCTTCTACAGGCCAAGGATGGTTGATTTCCTCATGATAATCTTCTTTAACGAAAAGAGGATAAGGCTATGTCATGTGTTCTTGGATATCCTGCATATCCAGCTCAGAATTTGATTCATAGCTATCATATACAGGATGACTGCTTCTCTGGTCAACAAATTGTGACATAGGGATTTGCTTCTCTTCTTCTGAATAATCATCAAATGTAGGGACAAAAAAAACCTCAGGAGCAGAATCCAGGGCCTCTACAGTCATGAAATATTCAACATCATCTTCCGTAGGGATGCCAAGGACATATTCTTCAAGGGTTGGAAAATCCTCTGCATTTTCTTCAAAAAGGTAGCACTCATGTTCTGCCTTCAATTCCTCTAACTCTATAGAAAGAGATTGCACCAACTCTATCAGCTCACTCATAGAATCTCCTTCCTCCTCGTAGCCTGCATAGTAATCAACCCTATCTTGAATATAGTCATTGTACCCCTCACAACATCTATGAAAAATTAAATCAGAGGGATAGAACTTATGAAAATGAGCATTGAAAGTTGAATGGAATTCTCCCAGTGAAGAAATGCTAGAAGGGGGAAAAGAATGATACCACTCACGAGCATCCCCTGCTAATGAGAACATGAAAATCTTCATTAATACATCCTCTTGATGTATCTCCCATTGGTGCATGAGTTCATGAAACTCATTGAGATGATGAGCAGGGTTTTCCTCTTTAAGATCTCTAAATATAGGAAAATAATCATTTCATTCATTTGGAGCAGGCAAAACATTGGGAAAACCAGGAAAAATAGAAAAATTAAAGGGAGAAAACCTCTGAGCTAGGATTCTTTCCATTTTGAACTAGTGGATTCGCTAATAGATTCTTCAACCATGGAGACGCCAGGTGAATGATGCACAGAATGAGTGTGTCTGGTCTTTGTTCGCCATCAAAGACCAGATCTGATCGTTGTGTTCTCCTGAGGGATACCAGATGTAGCCAGAAGAAGCCACACTAAAACAGTGAAGTTGAGACCGTGGAGTTGTTAGGTGCACAGTTGCAATCTTCGATGTAATGAGTTCTAATGCACCTTCAGAATCAGTAAGGTTTGTCATTCTACCAGGGAAAATCTTCAATTTTGTCCCCGAAAACGGTGCCAGAAATGTTAGCACTGGAAGTCACCTCTGGATTGCAGCAGAGGTAATCCCAATACCCATCAGTGTTTAGGGTGGATGTTGGTTTGAAAGTGGATGTTCAATGGCCAAAACTCAACAACATGAAAGATGTTCAACACAGAACTGGATGGGAACCGTACAGGGAAGTGAGGGCCACATTAACTTGAGTCAGTAAATTGAGTTAAAGAGAGAGAAGAGGGAAGAATTAGGAGAAAGGGTGAAGGAGACTGCTCTGGGCATCAGGCCTTCCAACAACTTAGAGAAGAAAACCCAAGCTCAAGATCATTCTTGAGATCAAATTCAGACACCGAAATATGAATACAAGGGACATAGTTACAGTTGCAGAATGATCAAACCTCCATCATCCTACAACTGCAACAACTTGACTGGATCCTCCATGCCCGAGCCATTCAATGTGATAAGGAAATAGATACACAAGGAAATTAATAAAAATTACCATGATATTGTTGTAATCAAACCTCCATTACAACAACATAACGATCCTCGACTAGATCCTCCATGCCTGAGTGTCTTAAACAGTTTTACAGACAAAAAATGAAGAAGGAAAGGAGGATGAATTCTATTAACATGAAAGTCTCAAATCTATTACATAACCAGAGCACAGATCTAGCAGGATAAAATTACATATTGGGAGCTCTGGTCAACCAAAGACCTTTTACAAAATGACAAAACTCCATACTTATACTCAAATAATTATGTTCCTATAGCAGAGGCATTCCTGGGTCTTCGCATTAAAGGATTTAAATCTGCATGCTTCCTGTCAGACTATGCATGCAGTCTCCTGTCAGAGGCAAGGCCCATTCAGACGCAATCATGCTTCAGAATGGACCTGCAGATGANACAAAATGACAAAACTCCATACTTATACTCAAATAATTATGTTCCTATAGCAGAGGCATTCCTGGGTCTTCGCATTAAAGGATTTACATCTGCATGCTTCCTGTCAGACTATGCATGCAGTCTCCTGTCAGAGGCAAGGCCCATTCAGACGCAATCATGCTTCAGAATGGACCTGCAGATGAGTTGACTAACTGGCAGTCCTTTCTCGGGCTTTCCATTTATGGTGGAAGTGATGCTAAAACACCATCAACCAAACTCAATAACTACTTCCTCGGGATTGGGAATACCCAAGTCATCACTACACCTATGGAAATTGGTGACCTCTACGTTCTGCCATCTAGAGCTTAGTTGGATGCTTGCAGAGATGGCCAGGAAATTGTGGAAAAAGATCAGGATCTGTAGGAACGATGGCGCGATGGGTGTGCTACTGGGTTGTACGATGTCTAAGTGGAGGAGACTTAGTGCACATATCAGGGTTGCGAAAAGTGGTTTCATTCTTCCCCGCTTTTGGGCTCGATGTGTGTCTCTGGCTAACATGTAGCACCTCCAAAACAATCATGGTTTCTTCCCAACCCGCTATATATTTTTTAACGACCGCACATGATGAGGCCTCGATATGGCCAATTATCTTCGATCTAGAGCACGCAGATCTCAGCTGCCCAGATCTATGCGCCTCTTCTCACAACACGCCAAACTGTCACATCAACTCTGACGGACTTAGGATATGCGCCTTTTAGTGGGTTTTTAAACCCATTATTTGCATTTTTTCATTCAAGGGCCAAATCCAGTGGGGAAAACACCCCATACCATAATATTTGATAACACATACATAAAAACAATTGCATGGTTTGTGATACGGGCAGACGTTGATCATAGGCATATTTGGGACACCAACGAAAAAGTCGATTGCTTCATTCCAAACACATTCCATGAAATTATACTATAAATTTCCCACAATAAAAGTTTTTCCCACTCATGAATGGATTCTTCAATTCCCCTTAAACTATAGAGATGTCATAAAAATTGTGTGGGTACCTAGAAAATTATTCAGATCTAGAAGGACAGGAACCTACCCAACTATCCTACTGAGAAATACATATAAAATCATAGTATCCCTTCTAAGTAGGTTATATGGTGAATAGGATTCCATATATTTAAGAGACTCATGGGTGCCTTTAATATATCTGGTTACCAAGACAAGCATACTGTTCAATTAGGGGGATAATCCTCTTTGTTGCCCCGATTTAGGCCATCTCTACAACCAAACATATATCTTCTGGAATGCATATGGCGTTCTACGTGCCCTTGTATCTATATGAAACCACTCATGTTATAGACATATTCCTAGGGATGGGTTGGTAATGGAAATCCAATGATCCATGAATTCACATCTATTGCCAGAATTTGTGGGAGCACAAATACCGAATTCATTACACCCAAATTTGTGAGAAGTTTATAGCTCCCTTGTATCAATTACTATTATGCATACCAAAAAATTGTCAAAGAAAGTGATGCAAGATGTTGTAGAAGTAGGTGACTAGTATTCCATTGAGAGGGAAACATACACTAGGGTATTTGGAGCTACTAAAGCTCCTTGTCTACTCCCCAAGTTCATACCAGACAAGTTATCCCTCCAAGAGATTGCATATCAAACCTTAGTACACAAAGTTGGAGTGGATTTGGCATGATATATGTGTTTATGCATGATAGCATCAGATAAGTACTTCCACATAGGCTTGGTATCTAGCATGAAGAATTCATCCAAGGGTTTCTATCCTTGAATTTACTTTAATTAAATTAATTATTAAAGTAATTTATTTTATTTTTAAGTTGAGTTTTTGTTGATTTTTCATAAGAGATGAAATTGTATGTGACTATATTATTACAATGATGAGTGTTCCATATATATAGAACATATGCTGACCATCCATGAAAGTATGTGTCCCTTGGATAATAAATAACTACATATTTATACTTTGTATTATAAATATCATGTCATATATATATATATATATATGGAAGAATGTCTTCTCAATGTTGTTCAAACATAAACACTCCCTCTCAATGAGGGAGGCATTCTTCATCATGAAAAATCTTGTGTCTGAAGTATGCAAACTTCAATCTAGACTCATCATATATCCATAGTAAAACATGATTTCACAACTAATGCATCCAAGGACTACAGGTAGCTCTCAAATAGCTTCAACATGTCACCATGACATCCACTACCTCACAATGCATATGTACCTCATCATGTGCACCCCTGTGACTTCAAAACCAATGCATCCAAGGCCAGACCTATGGATAACTCTCAAATACCTACAACATATCCCTAGGACATCCACTACCCTGCAAGGCATCTGTACCTCGTCACATGCACCCCTGTGACTTTACAATGCATCTAAGGCCCATGGGTATCTCTCAAATAGATACAACATGTCCCTAGGACATCCACTACCCCACAATGGATCTGTGCCTTGTCACTCCCTCTAAAGAGGGACCATGTCAAGATATCTCTCTTATTTTCTCGAGCCCTCCTGTGAGGGAGTTAAGCCCAGTCCCACTCTGATACCATGTTGATTTTTCATAAGAGATGATATTGTATGTGAATATATTATTACAATGATGATTGTTCCATATATATAGAACATATGGTGTAATAAATAACTATATAACTATATATATGGGATAATTTATTCCCGAGGTTATTTAAACATCAATAGTTTTATTTAAGGAAATGATTTAATTAGCATTAGTGAATTAAACAATAGTCGTTGATCTCAAGTGAGGTGAGAAGTAATATCAACCCTAAATCAATTTCGAGATTAGGGTTAGGTTATAACTCAATCTTATAAATCAAGTGTAGGTAAAAGGAGAAGATACTTTTACACAGAGATAGAACAAAAGTAATTTTTCTTACACATTGTATGAGTGAGTGAGATCTCATAGGTTGGGTGAAGAATATTTCATCCAAGTGTTGATGCACAAAGAGTTGGATCATGAAGGAATATGATTCAAAGATATCTTGGATAGGTGGAGAAGGGCTTCCATCTATA
>SNQJ01S0065436.1:0-40515 GCA_010110895.2 Picea sitchensis | reverse complement strand
GCTTGGTTGGAGTGGCTTTGAGATTTGCTTTGTCAAGATAGATTGTGAATATCATCAGATCTATGCTCTCAAAATTCTTGGAGTCAAACTGTGTGGGGAACGAAGGACAGTTGGAAGGGACCTTACGACATCAAGGAAACGGTTGTAATCTCTCTTTCACATTTAATATGATACAGTAATATGATTCTTTCCCATAAAGCTAGTTCCACTTTATTGTATAACTCCTTGATCGTATACATAGATTGATTGTTGAATAGATTGTGCTTTCTTCACTTCAGTTGGTTTGTATTGTTTTGGTCTTGACTGTACGAGAGAACTGGAGTGAAGCAGGAGCAACAAAGACCAAAGGAAGCAATCATAATGTATGTTCTCTATTCTTGCCTCCTATTTAATTCAATGATTAGAATCTAGGGAAAGAGTCATGTTCTGTCTTGCTTTGTTCTAGTTCCAGGCGGATCTAGGGAGATCGGTTAGTGTCCGCACCTACGGATTTATCCAATAACAACTTGACCTTCACTTCATGATTCACCGAATTCTCCTTAAATTGATCCATAACTTCAATGGCTAGAAAAAAACCTTCAAGTGGACCGAAAATCGGTAGTTTGCATTATACAATGGTGCCTTCTATCAAGTCCTAGATTTTGATGCAAGAAAACCATTCATCCTCAATTTTTTTCTACGACTCGCTAGACAATTTTCCCCTGTAATTGTTTGCTTGTTCAATTCTATATATCTTGGCCTTGTTTAATATCTTGATACCATGATCCTTGTGACGCTATCTCTTCTATATTTTATTGATAAAATATACTTGGTCTTGTACTTTAGCTTGCTACACCTTCCAAATAAGATTTTCTTTGTATAATATAGAAAATTGAATTCTTAGCCCCTATAATTCAAACACTTTTGCAATGAATTACTTCCTAATTTTATTGTTGATCGTATCTTCTTCCAATACTTCCTCAATAAAACTACTCACTGCATCTTGTGATCCTTCGTAGTAGTTGACTTGGTTCTCCAATATAGTGATTTGTTTACCAAGGATTTAAATTTCCTCTACTTCTACTTTGGACTTATCTATGGTAGCATGAGAAGTGGTTATCCTAGAAGACAATATGTCATTGAGATTAGATTTCTTGGTTTCAATCATGGCTTACTTAGTTGTGTAAATGATGGAGGTATCCACATCCACCTTATTCATATTTTGGGTTCGCTTCACAATTATTTGTTTCCATTAGTCACATGTTATTGATTCAAGATTAGTAACTTCCTCCAAAGGTTCTGGAATCAATTGGTCACCCCATGATAAAATATTTTCCAGGATTCCTGGAGTGTGTTTTTGTTCAATCATTTGTTCTTTTCCTTTCCCCCCCAACTTTAGAACAATTATATCCTCCCCTACCAAATCAATGACACTGTTAGGAGGGGGTGTTGTCTATTGTGTTGGGTGCTATGTGGGGGTTTGCATTGATTGATACTAAGTGTCACCTACTACAGTATCTATATCTAATTCAATCTAAGTTTCTTCTTGTTGAATCATTTCTTCCTCTTTCTTTATTCTCTCTTCTACTTCATGTCTCTTCTTCTCTTCAACTAACAATCTTTCCTTTTCTCTCCTTTCATTTTCTTCCAACTACCTTTTCTCTTCTTCCTTTTTCCTTTGTTTTTCAACTTGTAGTCTTTGTTCCTCCTCTTTCTTCTTATGTTCCTCTTCTTATGTTACTTTTCCTTCTTCTTCTTTTCTTTTCATTTCATCCTCTAATTTATCTTTCTCATGTGCATCCTTCAAGGCCCTTTTTCTAATCTCAAATTCAAATGCTAACCTCATGGATTCTGATAAAATTTGGGCATTTCCTTCATCCTCTCTTTTCTTTATTTATTCTTCAATTTTCCTTATCATATCATATGATTCCTGATGTYTSCTCTTCRCACCCTCAATTTCCTTTCATTTTACTTATTCTCTCAACCTTATCTCCTTAGCTCTCCTAGCTTCTTCCCCCTCTTTCCTAGTTCTCTCTATTTCAACTAACCTTATGTTTGTTTCCTCYATTTGKMTTTCTGGAGTCATGGTACTAAAAKATACTAAGTYTGKKGATTTCAATTTAGCTTGGACATCCCCCCAATCTCTATCATTTTCATATGGGAGTTTGTCCTACCATTTTTCATGAGTATATGACCAAGATAAAAAAATTACCTCACAATTTTTTGCCACAAGCCCAAGTGGATCATGCCTTCTGAAATGCCCTTGAAAAAACCTATAATCCAACATGGCACTAGCTTCTTGTCTAGCTAGTTTTGGATCCTTCAAATGATAACACCCCAAGATAAAGTTATAAGGGAAAAATATTTTATTTTTATCCTCCTTGAATAGAAAAGCATTGAAGGTTGTAATATTGTTTGGTATGCAGTTTCAACCAAGATTAATCTATTGGGCACAAATATTGGAATCAAATGAAGAGTATTAATAGAAGAAAAATTTATAAAGTAAGTATAATTATCCTACATGCACCAACTTCCAATGTATTTGATCAGTTTTGTGGCCTTCTTGGTAAACCTTGGGCATTCGTTGTTGAAAATGAGTTGATAAAGGGGAGAAAAAAAAAGTCATAAATAGTCAAATAATGTCTCTTATACTTGTTCTCCGAAAGAAATTGACAATATACATGGATTGGGGGCTCTTAAGTATGCCAACTTAGGTTTACTCCCATGAAAACATTCATGGCATAAATTACATCCATGAGGTAGGATGACATGTAGAATGTAGGCACCACCCCTGGTCTGGTTTTGGATATATGCACCCTTTCAATCATTATGATCGAGGAATGTGAAATAATAGCAACCCAATTGAATATTTGGCCAGTAGTAAACACAATATATGCTAATGGAAACCAAGAATCTTTGAAATGTATACAGTCTTTCTCATAGTATAACATGTCTATCAGGGCCATTGTGTATACATAGTGTTCTCTCATATTAGTGATGGAGTATATACCATTAGACTTATAGAAAAACCTTTTTTCTTCGACCCACCGACTGGATAGAATCAATTTTTTATCATGTTGCTCATTGGACTGCTCTACAAAAATCGTATCCATATATGCTTCATGTTGATATAACTTATAGTATTTTTCCATCTCGGATTCCTACCAAGAACCTATGCATTTTCCCTATTCATTTAGTATGGTGATGCAACCCCCCCTACTCCCTCGTAGGGCTACATGACCTCCCGGTCAAGGATCTCCGATTCTTGAGTCAACTGACTCTTTGAAACCTTGATGGTCTCGTTTTGTATCTAAACACAGGCCCTTTTGGCTCCCTGGTGCAGGTCTTATGGTACCCTCAACCTTCCCTTTCTCTCTCCTACGAAATATCAGAGTACTGGGCATTAGCTCCTTTTCTGATAAGCCCCCTCTTGATGTGACCTTGGGTGATGACCTCACATGACCACGTGATTGCGAGGACAACCAAAGGATTTTTGAAATCAAACTACTTCTTGGCCCGAAATTCTCCTCGATCCTCCACGTGTCGTCTTCCCAAAACCACAGTCTGGATTGCGGCCCGCCCTCAACATTTTAAAGTTCACGAAACTCCTATCCCCGCAATCCTATGGGAACGTTGATCTCTCTATCTTGACAGTACTATCTGAACTGACGGTTCAGATCTTCTCTTTCCAAATCCACAGACCAGATCTACCCCTACTAAATCAATGGATGTGATCTCCTTCATGATTCTGGACTTTAGACTTTTCAAATCTCAAACCCTGCTTTCCTCCGTACGTAAATATTCTAGAGTTGACAATCTACGAACACCTGTCCTACTCAATCAACGGTCCTACTTCTACTTCAGGTGTTTGATATTTCAACTC
Organism: Picea sitchensis; assembly: GCA_010110895.2. Classification (NCBI taxonomy): domain Eukaryota; kingdom Viridiplantae; phylum Streptophyta; class Pinopsida; order Pinales; family Pinaceae; genus Picea; species Picea sitchensis. The sequence goes on along the minus strand of SNQJ01S0065436.1, from coordinate 36,653 downwards.
AGATCAACGGTCCTGTGACCCCCTTCTCGATCAATGGTCGAGATCTCGTTCGGGTCTTTGGACTTCAACAATCTCAGTTCTCAACTGAAACCCCACTACAATTTACCTGGAGCTCACGATCTGTTGACAAGTGTCCCCTTGTAGATCGATGGCTCATGACTCTTCGGCTATTTGGGCTTCGGGTGTTTCAACATTTCACCTTTACCTTCCTCTGGATTTCATGACCCGCCGACATGTATCCTTCTGGATCTAATGGTCTAGATTCGCTTCATCCCTTCGACTCTTCATGCTTTGGGAGTCTCAAATATCAACTGAACTACTCTCGAATAGATTTACCGAAGCTGTTGATCTACTGACATGTATCTCCTAGCGGTCAACGGTCAGGATCCTACTTCGGGTGTTTCACCTCCTCTCCGTCCACAAATTTCTAGAGTTGTGGATCTCTCACCACCTGTCTTCCTCGACGATGGACGGTCCCAAACTACTTCAGGACTTCATAACTTAGATAAGTTCTCTCTCCTACATGTGTGAAGTGCTAAGGCTTGTGCACCTTACTCTGATCAGATGACTGTTGATCCTTTGCACTGTGATCCAATGACCACTGTCACTCCTCCTCTTGAGCTTCTGATTTCTTTTGCCTTAGAAGATTTCTCAGTCTTCAAAGGTCTCGACCTTTGCTCCTCCTATTAGTTTGACTCTTGGATCTCATCAACACTTATGAAAAGAGATATCCCTTCTAAGCTTGATCCTTAAAGGATTTCGATTTCCCACGCACTCCTTGCATTTGGGGATTTCGATAACTCAGTTTGAAGGATTTCTTGAAAAGAAATTCTTCTCTCCCTCCTGGAATTCCTCTATTCTGGTTCTTCAATGCTTGGTCACTTCTTGACGCTGTGAACTCCTTGCACCTGGTCTAATTTTCCTTTGCTCTCTCTCTGAAATCTTCTGAGTCAATATGAGACTCAGTTGACACACTCCTTGTGTTCGAGATGCACACCTTGCATACGAGTTTCAGAAGAGAAACAAGTGAAACTTATCCAGTTTCGTCACGAACTCATACGATCAACTTCTCGAACAATTATACATGAACGAAATGAAATAAACGACATACAAAGAATGCAACATTCATTCAATCACACATTAAAATGAACACAGTCCAATATTTGGGACAATTCTGTCTGTTCTATTTATTCATGAAACAATTACATCATCTTGGAGTTCTTCATTACATATCTCTTCTACTTGATTTTTCTCTATAGATCTCTATCTCTATCTCTTCACCCTCTCTATTATATCTATTACAATACAACAATAAAAACTATCTAAGGACTGGCTCCACGAGCTCTCTCATCCTGTTTGCAACCTATTCTATCAACTCTTAGTGGTTACTTACTTTTTCCTATTACAATAACTACCAGTTACTTCCATATAAGAGTCAACACTCCATATCTGCAACCCCTTACTGTCCTATATGACTTTACAAACACGACATATTTAAAAATGTTGTTTACAAAATATCTCAACAAATCGATTTATTTCTTAATTAAATGTTGAGATGTCATGTCCCTGCCTCCACGCTTGCATCTTTGACTTCAGAGGTGATGCTCCTGCATCATACTCCTCTGGTTAAAATTTTCATGGACTCTTGTCCATGAGCTCCTGTACTATTTTTCCATGCTTCAAAATATCAAGTTCTGTAACCCAACTTGCATCTTCTATTGGATGATCTTTCCACTTCACTAAGTATTCAGGATATGTCTTCCTCTTGGTCTTGTTTCCATCTCTCTGTTCAATGATTTTCTCCATATGAGGTTTTTCTGCTATGGGAAATTGTTCTTCCCACTGAACTTCCTTATGATTATCTGATTCTCCTGTCTCATCTCTCCTATAAGGGTACAGGTCTGCGACATTGAATATCAATGATATCCCAACATTGTCTGGAAACTCAATTTCATAAGCATTGGCTGTGAATTTTCTGAGAATCCTGCACGGTCCTATCTTTTTCATATTCAAATTTTTATACATTCCCCTTGGAAACCTCTCTTTTCTCAAATGGGTTAAAACTTCATCTCCAAATTTGAATTGAACTTCTCTCCTCTTTTGATCAACTTTGTTCTTGTATTTCTTGTTGTTGTCCTGTAGATGCTCTCTGACTTTGTCATGGAGTTTCTACATTTATATTCCAAAATCCTCTGCTGTAGCACTTCTAAACTCATCTTGATTCATATCTCTCAACTTTGTAATCCCTCTTAGTTGTATACCATACACAATTTCAAATGGACTTTTCCCTGTGCTCTTGTTCACTGAATTGTTGAATGCAAACTCTGCTTGTGCTAGAATATGATCCCATTGACGACCTTGCCCAGTGACTAAACTTCTTAACAAGTTTCCCAAAATATTGTTTACTACTTCAGTCTGTCCATTTGTCTGAGGGTGATATGTTGAACTAAAGGACAATTTTGTCCCCAGCCTCTTCCATAGAGTCCTCAAAAATTTTCCCACAAATTTGGTGTCTCTGTCTGAGACTATGCTCCTAGGAAATCCATGTAGTCTCACCACTTCTCTAAAAAACAAATTGGCTATGTGTATAGCATCATTTGTCTTATGGCATGGTATGAAATATTCCATTTTTGGAAATATGTCCACCACCACAAATATGGAATCACTCCCTTTCTGAGTTCTAGGCAATCCCAAAACAAAATCCATACTGATTGCATCCCATGACCTTTCTGGAATTGGTAATGGCTGATACAAACCAGTGTTCTATTGTCTTCCTTTTGCATACTGAAAATTTTTGCATTTATTCACAAACCTTTTCACCTCTTCCCTCATGCTCAGCCAATAATATGAATTTCTCAGCTGTGCAAATGTTTTATCATTACCAAAATGTCCAGCTAAACCTCCACTTTGTTTCTCCTTCAGGAGGTTGTCTCTCATTGAGCATATTGGTATGCATAATTGGCTTCCTTTGAACAATAATCCATCTTGGATGAAATATTTTTTCCATGGGCTTCTGTCTCCCAACAAAGGATTCTTGTTGTCTCCCAAGAAAGGATTCTTGCATGCCTCATAAGCTTCCTTGAAATCTAGATCTTCTCAATACATTTCCTTGAGGTGTTCAAACCCTAAGGTCTCCACTTGAAATTCCTTTACAATCAAACTCCTCCTGCTCAAAGCATATGCCACTTTGTTAGCAGTTCTAGCAATATGTTTAATAACAAAAGTAAAATTCTGCATAAATTCTACCCATTTAGCATGTCTCTGATTCAACTTTTATTTCCTAGTAATAAAATGCAAAGCTTGGTTATCATTGTAAAAGACAAATTCTTTAGGAATTAAATAGTGCCTCCACTTCTTCAAAGCTTGAATCATTGCATAAAATTCTTTGTCATATGTGGAATACTTCTTCTTGATGTCATTCAGTTTCTCACTGAAATAAGCAACTGGACTATTATCCTGACTCAAGACTGCTCCAATAGCTAATCCACTTGCATCACATCTCACTTGAAATGTTTTTTCAAAATCTGTTAAGACCAGAATTGATTTTTCTGTGATCTTCTCCTTCAACACCTTGAAAATTGTTTCAGTTTCCTCTGTCCAACTGAAGGACTTGTGTTTCTTCTTCATAGTGTCCAGCATGGGCGCACATATGCAACTGAAATTTTTGATAAACTTTCTATAAAATCTTGCTAACCCATTAAAACTTTTTACCTCAAATACGTTGCTTGGTGATGGCCATTCTCTGATTGCTCTCACCTTTTCTGGATCCATCTTCAATTCATTTGAAGAGATTATGAAACCCAATTATATGAGTTCCTTCTTCATAAAAGAGCTTTTCTTCATATTTATCAACAATTTCTCTTGCTGCAACTTTTCCATCACTGATGTCAAATGTCTTAAGTGTTCTCCCTCTATCTTATTGAACATTAGTATGTCATCCAGATATACTGTGACAAATTTTCCTATGAAGTCATTCAATACTTCATTCATCAATCTCATAAATGTGCTTGGTGCATTTTTCAACCCAAATGGCATGACCAACCATCCAAACAATCCTTCATTTGTCTTGAATGTTGTTTTCCATTCATATCACTCTCTCATTCTTATTTGATGATATCCACTCTTCAAGTCTATCTAGGAAAAATAGCTTTCTCCACTCAAACAATCCATCAAATCATCCATCCTTGGTAAAGGGAATCTGTACCTAATGGTTATCTTGTTGATGGCTCTAGAATCTGTGCACACTCTCCATTCTCCATCCTTCTTTGGAATTAACACAGTTGGTACTGCGCATGGGCTTAGACTTTCCCTGACTAAGCCTTTATCCAACAAATCCTAGACTTGATTTTTGACTTCCTCATTCTCTCTAGGTGTCAACTTATAAGCTTCTTTGTTTGGTAAACTAGCTCCTGGAATAAGGTCAATACGATGGCTTATACTTCTAATGGGTGGAAATGAGTGAGGTAACTCATCCACTACTATGTAAGCAAAGTTTTCTAACAGTTCCTAGATTTCTTCAGGAAAATCTTCCACAAAAGTATTTGTAAGGATAACTCTAGGCTTCCTCACTACAACAAACTCCATTTCTTTCTCCTTCTGTACTTCTTTCAAGAGTTCCTTTCCAGTCATGAGAAGTATACTTGAACTAGCTTCCCTCTTTTTCTCTTTGTCTTCTATTGGTAACAACATATGCGTTCTACCATTCTTTTCTAGGGTATAAGTATTCTTTCTTCAATCATGAATAACTTTTCTGTCAAACTGCCATGGTCTCCCCAATAAAATATGACATACATCCATAGGAATTACATCACATAATATTTCATCCCTATAAGCTCCTATTTTAAATTCAACTTGGAATTGTTGACATACCATTACTTGATGTCCTGTCTGTAACTATGATACCTTGTATGGGTTTGGATGTGCAGTTGTCTTCAACTCCAGCTTCTCCACCATCTCTGTGGATACTAGATTGTCACTGCTTCCACTATCTATGATCAGCTTGCAAACTTTGTCTTTCATCTTGCAAGCCATTCTAAATAGACTTGTTTAATGAAATGGTTCCTCTACATCCTTCTCTGGTTTAAAAAGAATTTTCCTCATCATGAGGTTCTTTCCTCCTTCTGGTTCTTCTGCTTCCACATGCTTTTGTGCTTCAACAATGTGTTCTTCGCCTCCTCCTTCTTTCTTTCTCTTGGGACATTCCCAAGACTTGTGCCCTAGTTTTCCACAGGTTGGCTCTTCCTCGTCCTCTGGAAAAAGAGCTTCTTCCTCCATGTTGTCCTTCCTTATAAATTCCACCTTTCTATGGGTGACTATGTTGTTTTCCAGCTTCATGATTTGGTTTTTGGAACTTCTCTCTATTGGTTCCCTTACCTCTGCTCGAATTTCCTCCTCTGTTTCGTTGGCTTTATTTACTGGCCAATTTCTCTTCAGATTTCAAGGTTGCTTGATAAGCATCCTCGACCTTACTAACCGACATCATGATGATATCCTCTTGGATTTCATACCTCATTCCATTGATATATCTGGCTATCTTTTCATCCTCATTCTCTTTTTGTCCAACCATGATTTTCAGTCTGTAAAATTCTTCAGTGTACTCCTTCACTGATAAGCTCTTCTATCTTATGTTTTGCAATCTTCTGAACAGATTGATTTGGTAATCCTTTGAGATAAATTTGGCTTTCATCTTGGCTACCATCCTATCCAAAATTTTAATTTTCTTCTTACCCTTGCTCCTTCATTCGGCTTGTAGTTCATCCTACCATAGCGCTGCATGAGCTTTCAATCTTGTCACTGCATGCTTCACCATATTGTCTTCTTCGATATCTTCATAATAGAAATATTTGTCCATAGTGTGTACCCAGTCTAACAATTCTTCAACTTCTAAATTTCCTTCATACATTGGTACCTCTATTCTTTCTCTGGCTCCTATTATTGAAACAACTTTTAATAAGTGATCTTGTGCAGCATCCTCTGCTACATTCTCTTCAACCTCTATCTCTTTTCTTTCATCTTCATTGATATCTCCAGCATCCAGTGTTCTCCTCTGCATTGTTTCCATGGTGTCCAGTCTCATTCGGAGTCGCCTCATTTCTTCTTCCATTTCTAGATTTTATCTATGCCTCCTAGGTGGCATGATTCCTCTGTGTCACCTTCTAATGCTTACAAACATAAATAAAAATTTTGATACCACAAATGATATCAATTTACCTCCTTTATCCTTTGTCTTTTGTCTACAAACAAACCCAATATCAATGTTGATACCACCTGATGCAGCCCCCCCAATTCCCCCATAGTGCTACACGACCTCTTAGTCAAGGATATATGATTCTTAATTCAACCGACTCTCTCAAACCTTGATGGTCTCATTCTGTATCTAAACACAAGCCCTTTCGGCTCCCTGGTGTAGGTCTTATGGTACCTGCAACCTTCCCTTTCTCTCTCCTCCAAAATCTCAGAGTACTGGGCATTGGCTCTTTTTCTGATAAGCCCCCTCTTGATGTGACCTTGGAAAATGACCTCACGTGACCACGCGATTGCAGGTGTAGCCAAAGGCGGTTTGAAATCAAACTACTTTTCAGCCCGCAATTCTCCTCGAGCCTCCACGTGTCCTCTTTCCAAAACCATGGTCTGGATTGCGGCCCACCCTCAACGTTTTAAATTTCACGCAACTCCTGTCCCCACAATGCTATGGGACTGTCGATCTCCCGATCTTGACGGTATTGTCCCACGCACTCCTTATGTTCGAGGATTTCGATAACTCAGTTTGAAGGATTTCAGAAAATAAATTCTTCTCGCCCTCCTGGCATTCCTCTGTTCTGGTTGTTCGACGCTTGGTCGCTTCTTGATGCTATGCACTCCTTGCACCTGGTCTAATTTTACTTTTCTCTCTCTCTAAACTCTTCTGATTCAATTTGAGACTCAATTGATGCACTCCTTGCATTCGAGATGCACACCTTGCATACGAGTTTCAGAAGAGAAACAAGTGAAACTTATCCAGTTTTGTCACGAACTCATGCGATCAACTTCTCGAACAATCATACATGAACGAAATGAAATAAATGACATACACAGAATGCAATATTCATTCAATCACACATTAAAATGAACACAGTCCAAATTTTGGGACAATTTCGTCTGTTCTATTCATTCAAGAAACAATTACATCATCTTGTAGTTCTTCACTGCGTCTCTCTTCTACTCTATTCTACTCTATTGATCTCTATCTCTGTCTCTTCATCCTCTCTATTCTTCCTCTCTATTCTATCTATTAAAATACAACAATAAAAACTATCTAAGGATTGGCTCCACGAGCTCTCTTGTCCTATCTGCAACCTATCCTATCAACTCTTAGCGGTTACCTACTTTGTCTTATTACAATAAATACCATTTATTGCTAGATAAGAGTCAACACTCCATATCTAAAACCCCTTACTGTCCTATATGACTTTACAAACATGACAGATTTAAAAATGTTGTTTACAAAATATCTCAACAACTTGATTTAATTCTGAATTAAATGTTGAGATGTCATGTCCCTACCTCCACGCTTGTGTCTTTGGCTTTGGAGGTGATGCTCCTGCATCATATGGTCATGTTCCCAAGGTTGGCATGATAAATTATCCAGTAAATGGCCTATGAAGAAGGCATGCAACATAATGAAAGTGATACTTTATTATGTTAATCAAAACCATATCATCCACTTTCCTTATATTAGAGTCACTTTGAGGTATTATTCCTTGATATGCTTCAGTATTGTTATCGCATGATTTGTACTTATGCAAATCCCATCACAAGTACCAAAAACCTTTCATAACTACAGGAAATCTTACCATTGTCACCTTAGTAATAAATCCCCTCATTTTAGTTATGGAGGAGGTCTACCATAAGGGAGTCTTCCCCGATGACCTTAAGGGATCAAAGTAGCAATTTTGTTATCTGAACCTACCACCCCCTCTCTTGATCACCTAATGATGAGTCTAGGTCTGTGAAATGGATGGGGTAAAAGGATGTTTGAGTTCCTGTATGGAATAAAAGAACTTTATAACATTATATGACTATTTCCAATTACAAACATGTGATTATAACCTCATTAGACACTAGACAATGAGAATTTGCTATGGCTGGTAAACATTGCAGCAGTACAACAATTTATAACAGCAAGCACAAGTTTGTAATAACAACAAATAAAAGAGATCAAAAAATGCATGAATGGATAAGGAAAACTTAGCATATATCCTATAGATTAATATCCAATTGTTCAAAGAAATTTCTGAGCATGTAATACTACCGTTAGATCAATGTATGCAACAATTTTAAGTGTTATCAGGTGGATGTAGAAAACTTTTGCAACAACATCAAGCTTGCAAGTGAATTAGCATTAGTTAGTGTTAGTAAAGTTAGTATGAGACTTGAGACAATGAAAATTGAGATTTTGTTGATCACTTTCACCATATGAGAGCTTTAGATATTAGTTCCTTAGGACTATGGAGTCTTTACAACAGAAAATGAAATTAACTTGGAGATGAAACTAACAAAGGTTAAGAAGTAGGGCTTAAAATCTAAGGTGCTAGCACATTAGGGCCTTAGGGTTTAAGCCTTAAGGAAAAGGGTTTTGCCAGATTGCAAGAACTTTTGGGCTCTAGCAACATTTTCTCCCTTCTTATGTACTTCAACTTGGTCACAATCAAGAGACTAAGGATAAATTCCTAATGTGCTAGCACTTTATGGATTTAGGAGTCTAACCCTTGGTTTTATTTCATTCACAAACTTTGGATAGAATTAACCTTGTGAGAGGAGGAAGCACTTATGCTCCTCTATTAGGTTTTTTCCAAGAAAAATATTCAATATGAACAAGTAAATATTCACCATGAAACATTCAATAGCATGAGATAAAATTGCAGAAATTTACTTACTTCACCAATACATGACAAGCAAAAACCCTAATTGCAACAACACCATCCAAAAAATCATCAAAAGACATCCATAACTTGGCCTTCCAAGCAAGGCACACTTGTAAAAGAGAGAGATAACCAAGAATAAGGAGAAAATTTCAGACTTAGTGCTCTCACATTGGAGAGGAATGTGATGATAAGATGAAATGTCAAGGAGATTTATTTATATGGAGCTACCTTGACCTATTTTTTCACTTAAAAATGTCAACAACCAAATATAAGAGGGACGACCCTTTCAATTTTTCTTTTACATTTGCAAAATTAAAATTTATTGAAATAAAACCCTAGAAGGGTGGCATCATGCCCTAGAAGGGTGATGCAAGCCCTCATAGTGAAACATAAATCATGAGGGAGGAAAATGTTGGGCCTCCAAAGGCCATGTGTCATTATCTCATGTGCCAAAGTGTCATTCTATGGTCTCCTTGTGTCCAACCACCATGTGATCCATCAAACCCTAGCTCAAGGTGACATGAAGGGATTAGTGAGTGACATGATAGGTCTCCAAAGGCCAATGTCCAAGTGGATAAGGTTGGAGCCTCATCCTCTAGTGATGAAAATATGCCTCCAAAGGCAACTTCCTCTATCTTCCATGTGCAATGCTCATCATCAATGATGTCGTTAGCATGGGGTCTAACATCCATCTCATGGGATCCCAAGCCCCTATGAAGATTCGAATGGTACAACTCCTTCACAAATATATTTCCACTAGGACAAGTCCTACAAATACAAATAAGTGCACCCTCCAAGGGTCCACAATTCACATTAAAAATGCCAAGTAAGCCACATCTAATAAGAGAACCACCCGAACATGTGCATCAAACCCCCCTTTTCAAACTAAACAAATACTCAAATAACTTATAAAATTTGCCAAATTTAAGTATGGGAGGGGTGTCAAGGTTCCCTATTGGGTATGCCATGTTATTACACAATCTGTACTTGGACAAATACCAAGGAAAATAAGGGATATTAGCATAACAATGGGATATCATATCATTGTCACCTCAATAGGAAATCCCCTCTTTTAGGGAAGGATGCAAGTCCAACCCAAGGGAGGCATCCCTAGTGACCTAAAGGGATGGGTAGGATAAAGATAAGGGTGAATAAGTACTCCTCCCCTCTCACTACACTCAATTCAGATATTTCACAAGGTAAATGTCCAAGAAAATGAGGCAAATGGAAGATCTTGTGTACCTTCCTAGAACAAGACAATACAACATATATATAGCAATTCCAAGTACCGGAATGATAGTAAGACTTCAAAATACAATAGACAATTCAAATAAAGAGTGGCTAAAGTAAAAATGAAGTAAACTATTATTTTACAACAACAATTAATATTTTGTGACAACGACGAGAAATACTACTCAAAATAGCATGAAAGTATAGTGAAAATTTAGCATTTATTCCATAGATTGCTTAGCACTTTCCAAAAGAAATTTCTAAGTATGTTATGTTAATGTTAGTTGAGTGTATGCAACAAATTACAAGGTTAGTATGGTTATAGAAAATGTTTTGTAACAACAACAACACAATTAGTTATTTTAACTAAGCTAGGGTTAGTATTAGTTAGTGGAAGCTTCAAATAAGAGAGTATGAGAGTTGTTTGGTCACAATCCTTCACAAGAGCAAGTAGAGAAGTGCCTTTTGGGCTATGGAGCCTTTTATAACAGAAAATAACTTGGAGAATTTAATGATTATACTTGTCTAAAGATAAACGAGGTGAAACCTTGAATAATAGCACCTTAAGTCTTCGAGGATCCAAGGCCTCAAAGGTAAATTCATCTAGAGAGTAGGCTCTTCTAGGCTCTAGTGAATTTCTCATTCCTTAGACTATTAAAATATATTTTATGCAACAAGTCTATGGAAAAGGACTTCTAAAGTGATAGCACTTTAGGGCTCTATCAGCCTTAATCTAGAAAAGAGTTTCTTAACAATAAGTGGAAAGATAAAGAAGGAAGAAATACCTTATGTTCCTTCTCCTAGGGTTTCTTAGCAAGCAATTTCATAATCTTCAAATGAATAAGTAAAATTGACCACAAACATTTAATGCGTAAAAAAATTGCAGCATTTACTTACTTCACCAAGAATAATCAAGCATGAAAAACCCTAGTTTGCATAGATTACCACCAAAATAGCCAAGAAACATCATAAGCAAGCTCCTCTAAGCCTAGTGCATGAGCGAAAGACACCATAAACTCAATAATAACACAAATTTCAGCCAAAGCATGCCACTAGGGAGAAAATTCCAGTCCTCTCTCTAAATGAGGAGAGTTATGATAAAAATAAAATGAGGTTAGCCATATTTGTATGGGAAATCCTAACCTCATTTACCAAAAGTTGTGTCTTTTCATAAAAGTGAGCCTACATGTCAATTTGCTCATAAAATTTAAAAATTAAATCAATTTTCCATAAATTAACCCTAATGAGGGTGATGTCATCCCTCCTAAGGTGACGTTAGGCCTCCTCAAGGAGAAATTGAGGCCATCTAGTGGAACGTTGGGCCTCCAAAGTCCATCCTCCATGCCACATGTACCAAAACTTTCATCCAAGATCTTCCAGCATCAAATCCCTAGCCCTAGGTGACGTCACATGATGCTAGGGTGACATCCAAGGCCTCCAAGGGCTAGAATATAGGTGGCAAGGGTTGGTAACTCATCGTCTAGGCCTTCCATAGTGCCTCCTAAGGCAACTTCTTCTTCCTTCACCATGCAAACTGGTCATCACGATCTTTCCCCAGGCATGGGGTCTTTGCATCCATCCTTGGGCTTCAAGCCCTCATGAAGGTTTGAACTAATCATCTTCTCATGAATACATGTCCACCGGGGAAGGTCCTGCAAATACAAACAAGTATGCCCTCCAAGGGTCCATGAGTCACAACTATCATAAAAATTAGGCCACATCTAATAACCAAACCACCCAAACATGTGCATCAAACTCCCCCTTTTTCAAACTAAACAAATGCTCAAAGACGTTATACAATTTATCAAATTTAGGTGTGGGAGGGGTGTCAAGGAATCCTATTGGGTCAATCATTCCCCAGGTTCAAGGTGTTTTCCTAAGGGAAACCCATATAATCCATGTGTGTATGTGAAGTGGATTGGGGTGAACTTCTGTGCATGGGGTTCATGACATACAAGGGTTTGTATTGTCTCATTTATGGGTGCCTTTGTAGAGGGTGAGCTTCCCTTCATCTATGATGCAACATTTTTCCAAGCCCAGTTATTGCGATTAATTAATTAAGGTCTAAACAATGTGTACTCCCTAGGGTTAATTGATTAGCTTGGGGGGAAGTACCACATAGTCACTTGAAGGGAGATGTACACATAGTTCCATGGTGGTATAGTCTAGCTTGTAATGCACTTGTGTAGATCCCTTAACAATTGGGACATTTCTAAATATGAAATTAAGGTTTTGCAGGTCTTATGCTTTCAAGAGATAATGCTTCATTGTTTCTCAAGACCTCTTGGGTGAGCATCTGGAAGGTTCATGATTTGGATTTTATCTTTTGCCAGTTACTTTCCCCTCTGGTCCTTTAGCCCCTTCTTCCCATGAAATGAGGTACAAGCCCTTCTTGGGTTAGTACACCCAAATATCCCAAAAGATAAGGAGACATAAAGAAAGAAGTATGGAAGGTGATAAGTATGATCAGAAATGGACGATGACTCTTCAAGGAACCCCCTAGAAGCACCCTATTCCTGAGGGTGACCAACTTACTAGGAGAAAATGACACCTGCCAGGGTTAAATAAGAAAAATAGTATAAATTCCAAGCAAACATTTTGTAATCAAGAAAGATCCTTTGAAACATGTTCAATTGATTCAAATATTAGAGCGACACTTACCATGATACCCGGACTCGTTACCTCATGGAGAAAGACCCATTGCCCTCTAGGACCAATATAATGTGGTGGATGTTGTTGTTGTTGATAATGTGTAGAATGAATCAATGAGAAAGAAGGGACCTTTGGGGCTATTCTCTATCCATATGGCTCTTGACACTCTATGTCTGCAACCTGTGGGCCTCAATACATAATCTCCTTAGTTACCCCTAGGTTGGGGGTAATATGTCAATACCCAAGTCAATGAATTTTTACCAAGAGGAACCTATCTAAGTCATGTAGTGAGTATGAGGTGGATTTGGGGAAAGACTTCTAAGCATGGTTTTCTTGACATACAAGTGTTCATATTGTCTCATTTATGGGTGCCTTTGTAGAGGGTGTGTTGCAGCTTTGTTTGCAATGCAACATTTTTCCAAGCCCTTTCCATTTAATTTATTATAGTCTGAACATTGAGTACTATGTGCAATGGAAAATAAGGAATACCAAAAATCCACTTAAAGCTAGAAACACATAGAGATCCATATGCAATGGAAAGTAAAAGACACTGCAAAATGAATTTCCTCAACAAGTAGGACATCCATTAATTATGTGTTAGAAGGTCCTTTATTTTTATGGAGAAGTGCTTTATTTCTCTCAAGACCTTAGGGTGAGCATATTGAAGGATAATGATTGGATTTTATCTTTTTCCAACTATGTTTCTCTGTTGTCAGTGATGATTGTTGATCAACATGAATAGGAGGGCCCTTGTGGGCTCTACTTGTCAATCTTACTCTCTACACTCCATGTCTGCTACCTGTGGGCCTTGCGACATGTTCTCCTTAGTTACCCCTAGACTGGGGGGGTAACATATGGCTCCTACATGGGGACATGTGCTCACCATAGAGCACATGAGAACCTCATCATCTCATGGTACGACCTGTACCTACACACTCTAAAAAAAAATTCATATTATCGAAGGTGGCACACTCACCCCTTATTCATATGAGAAAATACGCTAATTATCAAAAATATAGAGAAAAACTTGAAAATAGTTTTTTTTGAAATTTTTATTCTAAAATGTCAATATGAGAATGCAAAATATATAAATGTAACATAGAAATATGCACTAATTCAATAAATTAACATGTAAATCATAAGCATGTATGCAAAATCAAGCAAGATGCAACTATACTACCATGATATGCATGATGCAACATATATACAATGCAATGCAGGATGTACATGCCTACCCTAACCTACCTACCTAATATAGGTTAGTATCAATGTTAGGTATAATTATATAGACAGTAAAACCATTCTAGCATTGTATCACAACACCTACCCCTGTGCTTCATCATAAACAAAAATAAATATCAGTCAAGCACAAAAATGTCATGAGCTAGAACATGCATTATATCATAACTAATCATAAAGTCTAACTCATCATGGATGTGGGAGGGAGGGACAAAATATTCCAAGTCATGTTTCCACAAGAAGGATCGATCCATATTTGAAAGGGGTTGTGACAAGATTAAGACTTATAAGGTTTTCTCTAAGACTCTGAAGGTTGAATACCCTAGATCTTATCACTCCCTGAGGCATGGGAAGGGATGAACAAGAATCTGGAGGAGGATTAACAATTACTTAGGGGAAGGTTGAAATATTGAGATGTCAAACTTTTTCTTAAATCATTCAACCTACCCTTAAATTCTAAGAATTTTTTTTTCCCTGGAGACAACTTGGGACAAGGAATATGTTTCCCAGTTGCATCCTTAGTGACATAGCGAGATAAAGGAAAAGGAGGAGTTTGAAGAGCCTCATCACAAGAATCATTCTCTGGGCCAATCATGTCCTTACCCTCATCAAAATTGGAGCACAACGGTGGTTGAAAATTTTCTTCGTAGAGTAAATGTAAGTGCTCAAAAGAACATGTATCAAATCCCCTTGGGTATGATCGGAAATCATCATGAGAATGCTGCAAGAAATCATCCCTAGGTTCTTGGAACAAATCTGTAATCATGTCATCTCTTTGCTTCCAAACATCAAAATCAATGGTAATCACATATGGTTGTTGTAAAGGAAAAAATTGAAAATGACCTTCGATATCATAAATGGGATCTTCATCATGACCAGTCACATCCCATTTACGTCTCCCAAAATGTATAAAATCATCAATTTTTTCAACCACATCATCATCTGTATTATAACATTAAGGGCCTAGTGCATCCAAGGGTTCCTCTAACACTTATTCATTTTCCAAATCATGAAATAAGGCATCATCAAACATTTGGAAAGGAAAATAACTCACCGCATTCTCTTCTTCTTTTGCAAAAGGAATGGAATATTTGATGACTTCATCAAATGGAGGAGCACACACTAGCACTTCATATTCATGAAGAAGCTCTTTGCAAATTGCTTCCTTGGGTTCTTGGTTTTGAGTATGATACATGTTCCTGATATCTTCTACAATCTCAGTGGTGAACCCTATGTCTTCAAGGACTAATGTGAGATCTTGAAGGACATGTTCATATGTCTGATGATTTGGGCACCAATACTCAATAGATATAACAATGAAATATATGAGTGAAGATATTACCTTTGGTTTGCAACAATCCTTGACCCAATTTTATGCTTCTAAGGGAAAGCAATATATAAACAATTTTATTCGTATGTCCTCAGGATATGGTTCTATTTCCTATAGGTACTCAAGGAACTCTACAATATGAATAATTACATAAATCTTGAACATTGGATGGTCTCCCCAAACATAAAACTCATGTAGGTATCTAGAAATGTTCTTAGAATCAATAAAAGGATATCTTTCATGGTCATCCCCGGATTCCATGGTTCCATCACTTGAGAGTATAGAAAGTTAAGATTAGGATGGCACATAGGAATGTGTTATTGGAGTCACCATATGATACCTCTTGGATCATCAAAGGAATTTGAGGAAACTACCCTCAGTGGAGTTTCCAGGTAAGCTTATAAGATAAGGTCTTTGGGATAATCTTACCAAAACAAGTGTCATTGAGGAGAATGACTCGATCCTCCTTGACAACGGCGCCAAAATGTTATCGCACGATTTAGTCTTGTGCAAATTCCATCACAAGTACCCCAAACCTTGTGTAACTACAAGAAATTATACCACTGTCACCTTAGTAATAAATCCCCTCATTTTAGTGATAGAGGATGTCCACCACAAGAGAGGCTTCCCCGTTGACCTCAAGGGATCAAAGTAGCAAGTATTTTAGCCAAGTCTACCATCCCCTCTCTTGATCACCTAATGATGAGTCTAGGTATGTGAAATGAATAAGGTAAAAGGATGTTTGAGTACCTACCTAGAACAAGAACACTTTCTAGCACTTATATCATTATTTCCAAGTACAAAAATGTGATTATAACCTCGTTAGACACTAGACAATGAGAATTTTATATGTCTGGTACAAAATTGCAGTAGTACAACAATTTATAACAAAATGTAAAAGTTTATAACAACAACAAATAAAAAAAATCATAAATGCATGAATGGACAAGGAAAACTTAACATATATCCAATAGATTATATCCAATTGTTCAAA
Source organism: Picea sitchensis (assembly GCA_010110895.2). NCBI lineage: Eukaryota > Viridiplantae > Streptophyta > Pinopsida > Pinales > Pinaceae > Picea > Picea sitchensis. Next base: position 20,305 of record SNQJ01S0065436.1, on the reverse strand, counting down.
GCAATTTATGAGCATGTAATACCACCATTAGATCAATGTATTCAACAATTTTAAGTGTTATTAGGTAGTTGTAGCAAACTTTTGTAACAACAAAAAGCTTACAAGTGAATTAGCATTAGTTAGTGTTAGTAAAGCTAGCAGGAGACTTGAGAAAATGAAAATTGAGAGTTTTTTTATCACTTTCACCACAAGAGAGATTTAAATATTAGTGCCTTAGAGATATGGAGTCTTTACAACAACAAATGAAATTAAATTGGAGATGAAACTAGCAAAGGTTAAGAGGTGGGGCTTAAACTCTAAGGTGTTGGCACAATAGGGCCTTAGGGTTTAATCCTTAAGGAGAAGGGTTTTGCTAGAGTGCAAGAACTTTTGGGATCTAGAAACATTTTCTCCCTTCTTAAGTACTTCAACTAGGTCACAATCAATAGTCTAGGGATAAATTCCTAAAGTGATAGCACTTTAGGGCTTTAGGATTCTAACCCTAGGTAGGATTTCCTTCACAAATTTTGGATAGAATTAATCTTGTGAGAGGAGGAAGCACTTATTCTCCTCTCTTATAGTTTTTCCAAGAAAAATCTTCAATATGAACAAGTAAATATTCACCATGAAACATTCAATAGCATGAGATAAAATTGCATAAATTTACTTACTTCACCAAGATATGACAAGAACAAACCCTAATTGTAGCAACACCATCCAAAAAATCAGAAAAAGACATCCATAACTTGACCTTCCAAGCAAGGCACACTTTTAGAAGAGAGAGATAACCAAGAATAAGGCAAAAATTCCAGACTTAGTGCTCTCACAATGGAGAGGAATGTGATGATGAAATGAAATATCAAGGAGCTTTATTTATATGGAGCTACCTTGACCTATTTGTCCACTTAAAAATGTCAACAACCAAATATAAGAGAGATGACCCCTTCAATTTGTCTTTTACATTTGAAAAATTACAATTTATTGAATAAAACCCTAGAAGGGTGACATAAGCCCTCATAGTGCAACGTCGAGCATGAGGGAGAAAAACGTTGGGCCTCCAAACACCATGTGCCATGATCTCATATGCCAAAGTGTCATTCCATGGCCTCCTCGTTTCCAACTACCATGTGATACATCAAACCCTAGCTCAAGGTGATGTCAAGGGCTTAGTCAATGACGCACTAGGCCTCTGAAGGCCAATGTCCAAGAGGAGAAGGGTGGACCCTCATCCTTCAGTGATGACAAGATGCCTCCAAATGAAACGTCCTCTATCTTCCATGTGCAATGCTCATCATCAATGATGCCCCAGACATGGGGTATAACATCCATATCATGAGCTCCCAAACCCCTATGAAGGTTTAAATGGTATAGTTCCTTCAAAAATAAATTTCCACCGAGCTAGGTCTTTCAAAGGAAAACAAGTACATCCTCCAAGGGTCTAAAAGTCACATGAATCATGCCAAGTAAGCCACATATAATAAGAGAACCACTCGAACATGTGCATCAAACCCCCCTTTTAATTTAAACAAATGTTCAAAGACCTTATAAACTTTTCCAAATTTGAGTATGGGAGTGGTGTCAAGGTGCCCTATTAGGTAGGCCAATCCCCAAGTCAAGGAATGTTTCCCAAGAATAACCTATCTAAGTCATGTAGTGAGTATGAGGTGGATTTTGGGCAAGAATTTTAGGCATGGTTTCTTGAGATGCAATGGTTCATATTGTCTCATTTATGAGAGCCTTTGTAGAGGGTGTGGTGCACCTTCATTTGCAATGCAAACTTTTTCCAATCCCTTTCCATTTAAGTTATTATAGTTTGAACATTGAGTACTATGTGAAATGGAAATTAAGGAGTACTGCAATGCCACTTAAAGCTGGAAAAACACAGAGTTCCATATGCAATGGAAAGTAAAAGACATCGCAAATTGCATTTCCTCAACAAGCAGGACATTCATTAATTATGTGTTAGAAGGTTGTTGATTTTTTATGGATAAGCGCTTTATTTCTCTTAGGACCTTAAGAAGAGCATCTAGAAGGATAATGATTGGATTTTGTCTTTTTCCAGCTACAACACCTCTGGGACTTTAGCTCCTTCTTCCCATGAAATAAGGCACAATCCCTTCTTAGGTCAATGGACCTGAAAACCCAAAATATGAGGAAATGGAGGGGAAGAAATATGGAAGTTGGTAAGTATGGATGGGAATGGTACAATGACCCTTCAAGAACCCCCCTAGTAGCACCCTTTCGCCGAGGGTGACCAACTTATTAGGATACAATGATGACCACCAAGGTGAAATTAGGCAAAAGGTATAATTTCCAAGCAAACGTTCCATAATCAAGAAAGGATTCTTTGCAACATGCTCAAATGCTCCAATTATTAAAGTGACACTTACCATGAGGTTGGAATTTTTACCTCATGAAGAAATACCCATTGTCCTCTAGGGACAAGCCGGTGTAGTGGATGTTTCTCTATTTCCAGTGATGAGTGGTGATCAACATGAATAGGAGGCACCTGTGAGATTTGTTGGTCAATCTAACTCTCAACACCCCATGTCTTCTACTTTTGGGCCTCAAGACATGATATCCTTAGTTACCCCTAGACTGGGTGGGTAACAAGTATGAATCCTTTTATACACCTTCCCCCATCTCAGGAAATGTGTTTGAGCACCTATGATGGCCTCGGTGTCTTTGAAAATAGGCCTCGATGGTTCCTCCTTTGGTGTAGGTATTTGGATAATAGAGCTATCAACAACTAATCAAATTTTGTTATTGGTGGTCGGTTTACACTTTGGTGTTTGGGTAAAGTTTCAAAATGTGGTGATGTAAGAAATTTTGGGTGAGAAATCATATGCATTTTCAAAATTCACGAAAAATGGGTCTATCGGTCGAGTTTAAAACTATGGAGTATGAAAGTTTAAAAGTGTAATGATAAGCATTATTGACTGCATTTCCCACTTTTAATCATTGTATATAAAACTTTTATTTTTCCCAAAGTGAATTGTCATAGTTGATGATCTCTCATTGATGTGACTTTTGACTTTAGCAATCGTTGAGATTTAAAATTTTCAATCAATGTGAAGTTGCACAATTGGCCGATGACCAGTGGAGAAAACATTTTTTGTGTAGTACTTCTCATCAACACCATTTCCACTTTGTCATCGACACAAAATTTGACTTTTCCATCAACACTGAAAGTGACTTTTTGTCGCCAATGAAAGTCTTTGGAAGTTTTCAATGCGGATAAAGAACTTAATTTGAACAAAACAAAAGAATTAGGATCTTTTCTTGGGATTTTTCAAAATGATTCATTGTCATGGAAACCAATCAAAACTAAGAAGTTAAATTTATTTTCGAGATAAACAAAGCTTAAAGAAAAGTGGTACACAAAAATTTGCAAAAAATTTAAGGTGTGTTGTGGACTCGGCTCATGAGATCTATAAAATTTCTTCCCTTGATTTGTATGGAAAGTGAGTGGTGATCAAGAAAAAGATGTCTTAACCAGGTACCTACTTTCACAAGGCATGCCCAGAGTTGTCCATGGATTCTATATCAAAATCTTACAAAATGTAGTCGACAATCTCTTCCTCTAAACCAAGCCTATACGATACTTGTTATATGAGGTTTATTATAGATACTTAAGATTTGTCTTTCGTTTCCTATTTAATGAAACTAGTAATCTATCTACGTGAAAGGCTTTTCTCTACATATTTTTTCATTCTCCATGTTTTCAGCAACCATGGGTGACATGGATTTTGTTATTTGGAAATTGTCATTCTCATGGTTTTCACCAACCTGGATAACACCATGGGTGACATGGATTTTGTTATTTGGAAATTGTCATTCTCATGGTTTTCACCAACCTGGATAACACCATGTGGGACATGGATTTTTTTATTTGGAAATTGTCATTCTCATGGTTTTCACCAGGATGACACAAATTTTGTTATTTGGAAGCCACAACATCATGACTGTATACATTTTTGGTGTTTCTCTGAAGTGTGAAAAGTAAGTATCAATATAAATGTTTTTTGGGAAACCATTGAGATCATAAATAGGAAACCACCAAAAAAAATGGAAGATGGAAGGTTATATTCAAAATTTAAAGTTAAAAATTTTAAATATAAAAAACAAATACAAAATATAATAAAAAAAACCTTTGACTTTGTAAATTGTCTTTTAGGTTTTTTTTTGTTAAAAGAGTTTTTTATTTTGAGAAGTTTCACATGAAAAAACCCAACAAACAGTGTACTTTCTTCTTTTTTGAGTTAAAAATGTTTATTTTCTTATTTTTTGAGTTTATTAATTAAAAAATCAAAGTTCACTCAATTAATAATTATAATAACAACAATAATAAAAATAAAGTAGGCTCAATTAATTACGCATTATACATATATAATGCTTACTTACATATGTACATGACAACATCTAAAATATTAAGTCATTCATATTAAATAATAATAATAAAAATTACACCTTAAGAAATTTGATCCCTCTCAGATAGATGTGAATTTAAGATAGATCTACACTAGTATTAATATTTCCCCCTAAATTTATATAATATTTTACTTTCCTTTTTAATAAAAATGAAATATTTAAACCTATGAATTGATAGAAATTTTTGATATTATGAAACAAGATTTAATAATTTTTTTTGTGCAAAGAAAAAATTAACTTACTATTTGAACTAATTAAACTAATCCACACTCACTTTTCATTAATAGATTTAATCTCTTTGAATATCTATATATATATATATATATGAGATATTGTTATTTTAATTTTTTTTTACATTATTCATTTTATTATTTTTATATTTTAATTTATAAACATTATTGTTACACATTTATTACTTAACAGTTACTACACATCTCTCTCATTCCTAATACTACTCATAAAATACACCTTAATTCCTTATTTTACTTTATAAAAAATTGAATTTAAAAAATTGTGATACAAGTGTAAATTTCCTAGTTGTTCATAAAAAAATATTTGGAATTAACCTTTATTATTACATTGTCATTCAAAAAGTAGTATCTATGAATCACGTAATTTTGTCCCAACTCTCACTAATTATTATGAAGTTGAATTTGATAGTTTTTAAGATATTGTTAGAATAATTAAAATAATTTCCCAAAAAAATGTTTAATTTGAAAGAAATTTTAGTAATAAAGTATAACTTAAAAGTTAAATTTGTTTCTAAAAGAATCTTTTTATGTTAATAATTATCATTTATTTTTTGAAAAAACAATAAGTTGAGGTGGATTGTCCATTATTATTTTAAGGGAAATTTATTTGCTTTTAAATGGGTGAAATTGATTTATCAATAGCAATTTACTGGTTGATGAATATTTAATAGAAAATTTGTTTCTAAATATGCTTTTATGTGTAGTGAATATCAACAATGCATTACTTGACTATTTAATCAATGTCATCTCTTTAGAGGCCATAATTGTTGCACCAGGAGTAAGAGTAGTGAGGTGCATCTATCACCCAATATAAATGAGATGTATGATGTAACTTTTATAATACTAATAAAATAAAAATAATAAAGGAAGTAAAAATGAAGAAAAAAACAACCATCATAGTTTTAAAAAAGAATGTAATAATAAAATAATCAAACACACTAGGGTGACAGATGTGGGTTGGGGGAGTCATCTACTCTCGATGAACAAATGTACACTCAATTTGTATGGGGAATTGGAACTACTACCAACAATGAAGCCAACGTCTCAGTAGTCTACCAAGGCTTGTAAATGTATTCTAGCTAGGGGAATAATATGGGGTACCTAGGGAGGTACCCAAGGGGAATAATAGTATATAGTTATGGTTATGTATGAACGTCACCTTTAATAAATAAGTCCTAGTGTGAACACAATAAGTGTAAGAGGGCTTACTAGAAGGTTCTGCTTCTAGAAGGTTCCTCCTCTAGAATGTTCTTAGGTGGTAGGTAGCACTATATAAAGGGGTATGAGAAATGTAAAGGGTAAGTTGAGAAGTATTGTATTTGGACTGATAGCTCATTAGGAGGTTGTCCCCTCGAAGAAGAAAGTGATCAGGAGTGGATCCCTTCCTTAAAAGGATCATGTGTACGGTGTTTCCCTACCTCAAGGGTTTGCATAATATTAAAGAATGTTTTCCATATTGTTTTGTGTATCTGGTGTGGTGATTTTATTTGTAGATATTTGAAAATTAACAAGTCCTATCAAAACACTTTCTTTGACCATGAAAAAAGGGTTTTTTTTTTCTATTTTACAGATTTTTCAAGAAGAAAAAAAGAGGGTCGCGACACTCTGGATAATTCCCATAGATTTTTGTTTAGAATTTGCATAAACTAGTTATATATATGATTTCCTCTTGGAAACAATAATATTTTGAAAAATAAATCATTCGAAACAGATTCTGAGAAGTGAAGTTATTAGTGTTTTAAAATTTGGAAATTTGTAGGGTTTGTCTGCAAACAACCACGTGATTTTTCTTATTTCTGTAGAAATTGGTGTTGAATTTGCACAAAAATATTGCATATATGATTTCATCTTGAAAAATTGACCCATTTCAAAAATTAATAATTAGAATCAAAGCTCCATAAGTGAATATATCGTTGATTTAAAATCATCCATTTTTAGGGTTTTTCATGTAACAACTGCGAGACTACAGAGCCTATAAATTTTGTTAGAGTGCTTAGATTACTACCATATCAGTACCATTGGATAAAGTATTTTAAGATATTTATTCTAGTGTATTATATATGGAGTTTCCAATGGGTATTCTCTCTCAAATATTCAATGAAATTCGACGGACGATGGAATCCATTGAGACATCATTTCAAGAGTTCGAAGTGGCAAGGAAAAATATTTAGGAGAGACATATTATGAATACCATGCACAATTACGTCACAGAGGAATATACTCAAGAAATATATGCTTGGTATGATTACAAGGACGATTGTGATGATTGGTATGTGGATAGTTTTCATTTCTTTATGAAAACCACTTTCATCTTCTATTTCAACACTCTACTCCATCTTCTGTAGAGCAGATCTTGGAGAGAAGACAAGAGCCTTAGATGCATACTCTTCTTCAGTTTTCTTATTCTTCAGTACTCATGGATAAGTTTTTGGTCAGCTCTACATATTTGGATCCACATGACCAATGTTGATATTGGGAGCATCATTTTCAGTTGGCTATTGAGTTATGACATCTTCAATGTGGATTTCACATGAGCACATGGACATGGGACCTAGGTTTACAGTGGCATTTGGACTACTTCAACATGGTGGCTAGCACTTCTACATGGGACCTTGTTGCTCTATTCTACTTCAGCATCATGGTCTGTAGTTATTCATGGGACCCTGGTATATGGATTTACTCCCTCATAACAAGTGTTGAGGACAATGCTTTCATAAGGGGGATATAATGTATTATATGCATGCATGAAAAAACAAATAGATCTAATGTATCAAATACTTCAGCAAAACAACCTTGGATATCACATCCCAGAGGGTGCCAAGAAGAAGTCTCTAGAAGATCCAAATTCCAAGAAAGGAAATTATAGCCATGCCTTGATTGCCATCAACTCCTCTTCGGATGCTTGGATTGTAGACTCAAGAGCATCATATCACATGGCTGCCTCAAAAGTAGTATATTATTCTTTGGATGCATGCAAAGGTCCTCCTATTCTGATGGGGGACAACTCTTATGTCGAAGTCACCAGCAAAGGAAGGATTGAACTCACCAATGGAAGCTTCAAGAATGTGTTGCACGTTCCTAAAATTTTTGTCAACCTTTTCTCCATATATCAGATGACGAATTCCGGCACCAAAAAGAAATTCATATTCACACCAAATTTCATGGACATCTACGACATGCAAACCAACTCCAGGGTTTCTACCGGTGACGTAAATCATCATTCTAGATTGTATACTTTTTTTGAATTCATTGAACCTGGTTTTTCTTTACTACTTACTCATGCTGATGAAAGTAGTAGGATCTGGCATGAAAGGTTTGGACATTTGAATTTCATATACATGAAAAAACTTAGCAAGCAAAGATTGGTTGATGGTCTACCAAAACTCCATTTCTCCAAGGGAGTACACGAGGGATGTGTTCTCGGAAAACACCCTCAAGAGAAATTCGACAAAGGAAAGTCTCGGAGAGCTTCTGCACCTTTAGAGATGATCCATAGTGACCTTATGGGTCCTTTTCCACATCCATCGATGAGCAAAGTGAGGTTTGTTCTCATTTTTGTTGATGATTTCTCACGTTTTACATGGATCTAGTTTCTCAGGAAAAAATCTGAGGTGTTTCAACACCTCAAAGATTTCAAAGCCTTGGTTGAGACACAGTCTGGAAAGAAGAGCAAATTTCTTCAAACTGATAACAAGGCAGAGTATGTAAATCATGAGATGCATAATCTTTTCCATCGGGCAAGGATTCAGTTGCAACACAGAGTTCCCTATACTCCGCAGTAAAACGAAGTTGCTGAGCAGAAAAATAGATCTCTAAAGGAGATGGCATATTGCATGTTGCATGCAAAATCACTACCACAGAGACTATGGGCCGAAGCACTTAATTGTGAAACATACATCCAAAACATATCTCCCCATAGATATGTAAAGGATAAGACCCCCTATGAGGCTTGGAGCGGCCTCAAACCGGAAGTGACCCACTTTCACATTTTTGGTTCACGTGCATGGGCCCAGATTCCCTCTGAAAAGAGGAAGGCACTAGATCCACAAAGAACTGAGTGCATTTTTGTTGGATACCTCGATGATGTGAAGGGATATAGGATTATTGATATTTCCTCAGAATGACGCATCATTGAGTGTAGTGTCCAATTTGAGGAAAATGTCTCACATGTACCTCAACAACCACATGCAGACACCTTCATTCTTACACCTTTCCAAGATGATGAGCATGCACATGTCGACCCTTCTTCAAATGAGAGTTTTGATTCATAGGAATCAGATGATTTAGAGTCAGAGTTAGTACAGTTAGATCTAGATTCAGAGTATCCAGATGCAGTTGCAGATCTAGAGCAGAGGCCCAAATGGGCACATACTACTCTTCAGGATGCAGGGGATCTCATTGGTGATCTAGTCGATACTTGGAGGACTCGATATGATTTCGAGGAGCCTCCTGTTGCACTAACAACCATTGAACCATTTCCCTCCAAGCATATTTTCTTGGTTCAGTCTTCAGATCCACAGTCTTATGGAGAGGCTTTTGGAAATCCCTTTTGGGAATCCTCCATGCAGGAGGAGTACAACTCCCTCCTCAAGAACCAGACTTGGGATCTAGTTCCCCTTCCTTCTAGGAGGAAACTTGTCAGATGTAGATGGGTCTACAGGACCAAGAGTGCATCGAATGGACAGATTAGTAGATACAAAGCGAGGCTTATCACCAAAGGATTTTAGGAGGTTCATGGTATTAACTATGATGAGACCTTCACTCCAGTAGAAAAGATGGACTCCATACGATTGGCACTTGCCATTGCAGCAACCAAAGGACGAGAAGTCCATCAGATGGACATGAAGAATGCATTTCTTCACAATGATCTCTCAAAGGAGATCTACATGGAGCATCCCTAGGGATTTATGCAGGAGTCATCTTTGTATTGTCGGATGAAGAAGTCCCTTTATGGCCTCAAATAGGGTCTGAGGGCATGGTATGCCAAGATGGACTCCTACCTGTTGTCACAGAACTTTGTACGTTGTAAATCAGACCTGAATGTCTACATGCTCAGGATGAATTATTCACTTCTACTTTTATTTTTGTATGTTGATGATTTGTTGATCACTGAGTGCTCGACTTCAGCGATTGCTGCAGTCAAGAGGATTATACATGACAAGTTTTTGATGACGGATATGGGTCCGCTACACTTCTTCCTTTTAATTGAGATCAGTCAGGATGCATCGGGCATCAAACTGTCTCATGCCAAGTATGCACGAGATCTCCTTGAGAGATTTCACATGACAGACTGCAAGTCTGCTGCGACTCCTTTCCTATTAGGAGTCAAACTTGAGGATGTCGGGAAGACTCCACTGGTTGACAACACATTGTACAAACAGTTATTGGGGAGCTTTTTGTATCTCACACACTCCATACCAGACCTCTCATATGTAGTTGGTGCAGTTTCCAGGTTCATGCAAGAGCTGCATGAGCTACACTGGAAAGCTACAAAGTGTATCCTTCGATACATACAGGGCACCATCACCTTTGGGATTCATTATGCAACACAATCTACATTAGATCTCATCGGGTTTACTGATTCTGATTGGGCTAGTGATAGCACTGATCGCAAGTCCACATCTGGTTACTCACTCAGTATTGGTTCTAGGCCTATCTGTTGGTAGAGTAAGAAGCAAGCTGCCATTTCTCTATCTTCAGCCGAGGAAGAGTACATAGGGGTAGTCAACATAACCATTCAGGCTATGTGGCTACAACATTTTCTCACTGAGTTGGGCATTCAGTTTCATCGGTCGATCGTCATCTGGTGTGACAACTAGAGCACTCTGAATTTATGTAGACATCCAGTTCAGAGGCAATGGACGAAGCACATCGAGATCCACATGCACTACATCCAGGACTTAGTACATGAGGGTATCATCAAATTACAGTTCTGTCCTTCAGCAGAACAGACGACAGACATCTTCACCAAGACCTTCCCTGAGGAGAATTTAAATTCTCTATGAAGTCATCTTGGATTGAAGGACAGAGTTGCCTAGCAACTATAGTTCTTCATTTTACATACATTATAACTTGAGAGGGGGGGCGGGGGTTCCCATGAGGTTTTCCCTTTTTCCTCACTTTATTTCATTGTATCTTTTGTATTTGGGTACAGTTATCCCCGATTTCTAGGGATAACTAGGAGATCATGTCTCGAGGCCCACAAGTCCTAGACATGGAGTAACGAGAACAGGATTGACCTGAGCATGGCCCTGGGGGGGCCCTTCTTCTTATTCTTTTCCAGAGTTGTCCTGTCGACAGCAACAACATCCATCACCATCGACTTGGACCTGCATCAGAGAAGACTCTTGCTCCATGAGGTAATTGGACCAGGTATCATGGTATGTGTCATGTTTGATCATTATAACCTTCTTATATATGCATCAGGTTCCTTACATTTCTGATAACTGCTTGGATCTTACACTAACCCAGTTGACCATTGTTGGGGGGATTAACGGGGTGCCCTAGCAAGCTTGTATCCATGGGTTTTAGTTAGCCACCAGGGGGGATTTTAAGAGCCATCGTCCACTCCCCACCATACTATCACTTTACATCTTATCTCCCACACATCCATCCCATTCCCCTAGTCCGGGTATTAGGATGACCTACTTGAGGGGTTACACTTCGTCCTGTGGGAAGAAGGGGCTAAAGGCCCGGGGGGTCAAAGTAGCTGGTAAAAGATAAAATCCATAGGAAATAAAACCTAGAGATTCTTCACCTAGGGATCCCCGAGAAGGCAATAAAAGGCCTCTCGATAAGAAACAAAAGGGACCCGAAGAAAAATAACAAACCAAGACCTAACCAAGAGGATGGGAGGTCTCATCATGAGACGGCCCATTATGTTCATAGGTATCTAGCAGTATGACATTGCCATTATCTGGTCACCACACCAAGGCAATGACCTTTGGTTGCATGGCCAAGGGAAAGGAGGTCTCATCACGAGCCAGCCTTATCATTTCTGCAAAAATACTAGTGGGTAACACTGTCAGCTCTGGTCACCACGCCAAGGCAATGTCCTCTGGTCAGACCTTGAAGTAAAAAGAAAGAAAAAGCAATAAATAAAGAATAAAGGAAATAAAGGGGCTTGGAAAAAATGCATCCATGACGGGTACAGCTCACCTCCTACAAATGCACCCATGGACAATACCTACCCCTGGTCTTCACTATGACTGGACATCCTTAGACCATATCACTTCATGTACATGGCTTGAATGATCTTCTGTGGAAACTTTCCTTTTCTTATGGATATCAGCCCAATAGGTTGTTATGTCTATCTCTTCAACTTTGTATAGTAGATCAGTGTAATGTCTTTGAGATATTAGAGGATATGCTAGGGGTTTTATGCATGTATTTGATAAATTTAATGATGAAATATGATTGACATTACTATGATCCTGAGGACTAATGAGCCCATGGAGGGAGAAGTTTTTGATGTACAGGACAATACCCAACGGACAGGTACCAGTGGACCGGTACACATGGGGATATGATTAGCTCGAACCTCCATGGGGTTGAAGAGCCCATCAGATGGTTGTTGTGATGGTAGAGACAGAACACCATCATGATGAGCCTTTGCATGGGAAGAAAGAAGGATGTTCCACCTAGGACACTTTGGCAGAACCCAGCCTAGGGGGGGCCACCCATTGCAGATGGAACGTTTTCCCCTTGATGGATAGGACGTCACCTAGGAGAGATGGGCATTATTTGGAGCATGTGCAATGTGTTGAGGTCATTGGCACATGTGGCAGCTTGGAGGATGCCCTAGAAGGGCCAATGTCTCACTTCTGGATGCTGGATTTGCCCAAAAAGGGCCAATGTCTCCCTCAAGAGGGCTTGACGTCCCACCTTTTGCTCATATTATGTAATTTTTCTGGCAATTAATGTAAAAATAGTGTAAATTTTGTAGTCAGCCTTGTCGGCTGTTTTAATGACCTATTTTTTAATTGAAAAGTCATGGATTGGTATCAATAGAGGACGTTTTTCCTCATTTTGGACATAACACAACTCACTCTCTTGTGAGAGATTATCTTTTTAGTCTTTTTCTTGGTATTTTTGGTGTTGGAAGTGAGGCACAACTCTTCTTGGAGGACCTCTCTTGGCATTTATGGTGTTTCTCTCATGGAAGATTTACAACTAGGGTTTGATTATGCATTCTTCATGATATGTAAGTGAATTTTTCATGCAAAACTTCTTAAGTGACTAGGGCTGACGTCATACTTGAAACCCTAACTAACCCTAACGCCACTGACCTAGGCTGACGTCATACTTGACGCAGAAACACTTCTAACTTAGTAATTAATGATGACGTCAGGCCTTTATTGAGCTAATTTTGATTGGTAATATTGTTGGCTTGGTCATTTGTGATAGATATTGATGAATTGGTGATTTTTCATTAGCTAATTAGCAAAACGTTGACCTCATCCTATCTATTACATTTCTTATTAAATAAAGTCATACTAACCCTAGGATATTGATGTAGCAATCTATTGTATATGAGAAATTAATGGTATTTAATGCATTGACTTGATTCAAGAAGTGATCATATTCATTGAATGCTATATCATTACAGTAATTATTGATAAACAACATCATATTTCCATTGTTGCTATTGCAAACATTGACTTCGTCAATATTTACTATTGTATTTTCTCATACACATTTGGATAGTCATTGATTTATGAAGTATTAACCATTATTGCATGTACTAGTTTCATTGTTGTCTTGTCTCGCAAGCAGGTGCCTTCTCTGTGGTTTTTCTTTATTTGACTATCCTTTTGGGTGGTAATCTGTGAAGGGGAAACTAGCCTTAATCCTCTGAGCCTTTTCCTTTCAAACCCCATATTGCCAGGGACGTATCCCTTGGGCTTAGCCACCCTAAATAGAAAAGACCTCCCCATTGTGGTGACATTGGGTGGGGTAGGTCCCTGTTATGCCAGTTTGGCCTTCCAATCTTTAGCCTGTAACCTAAAATACAAACTGTGCGATAACATTTTGGTGTCATTGCCAGGGTACACTGATTCAATTCTCCTCAGACGAAAAACCTTTTCGGTAAGCCTTGCCTCAGAGCCTTATTTTACAAGCTTACCTGGTCACTCCACTAGGGTGTTTTCCCTTTTATTTGATGATTTCAAGCAAATCATCTGGCGACTCCACAAATAGCTAATGACGACTTGTAGTGGCCATCAGTATATACCTTCATCTACTACTATGACCTCCACAAATCCTGTCACCTCTGTAAGTTCTCCCAAATGGTCTCATAAAGAACTCTTTGGTCCATTGATCTTACCTAAAACCCAAGGGGGGTTACATGATCTACCCAAGAAGGTCGAGTCCTGGATACCTAAGTTTTCAGGGGAAGATGGATCCTATGGAAACTCTCATTGGACCGACTTCTGTGATGCATTCGAGTTTCACCAATCTGGACAAGAACACCCCGATGTCTTTTTAAGGCTCTTTTTTATCTCACTCACCGGAAGTGCCAGAAGATGGATTAACAAACTCCCGAAAGGAAGCATTAAAACCCCTGAAGATATTGAACAAGCTTTCCAGAAATATTGGTGTGAAAAAGAAAGCATGGATTCCCTTTACTCCCAATACACTAACATTTGCAAAGCATCTAGCGAGGGCATTAGGGATTTCAATGATAGGTTCAACATTTTACTCAAAAATATCAGGCCTAGTTCCTTAGAAGAAGCTATCCTCCAACACTACTTGAACTCTTTGGAAGTAATTTTGTAGTTTACTCTCAAATATCGGTCACCCTCGACTCTAGAAGAAGCACAAAACTTTGCTTGCCAGATTGAGCAGAATCTTGAGTTCGAAGACTACATCAATCAAGTCAATCTCTCGCACGATAATAACCCTAAAGAATCTAGTGATGAGGATGTCCCCGAAGCTGAGCCTAAGCCCCTAGAAATTCTTGAAGTAAGACTCATGCCTCCCAAAAGTAAATGGAGCACAGCTTTCTAAAAAACAAACAATTTTCTGAATGCCTCAATACAACATAAGCCGTCCGAGGATTTGGGCATGGCCACTCAGAAAAAACATAACTTTGAAGATGCCTTGTTTGTCTTGGACACACCGATGTTGGAATATCAAGATATGAGTGAAGCCGATAAGTCTGAAGAAATTGATCCAAGCATTAGTATGTCTTGTATCCTAAAAAGGGTTAGAAGGATTCGTGAAATGTTAGAAATTTCTTTTCTAAAAAGGCAGGATTCAGATGACCAATTGCCTTTTAAGGGGATTCACACACTATTACATACTGGTCATTCTGAGAAGGATGAAGAAACACCCTTTTCAATGGATCCATACTTGTTTCAAGATTGTCCCACTTTTCCTTTGACAGGAGAAGACACAGATTGGGGTGATTATCCCGATGATGCCTCTGATACCTCGGAAGGTTCAGACGAAGATGGATATCCAATGCAGAAAAAAAGTAATTTCGTTGAGTGGAACAAAGATGTTTTCAAATACATAAAAGTTCCAAGCACCATCATTGTGGATGAAAACCCTTGGTGTTTTCAATGCAGTGAGGCACATTGGGAACATGAATGTCCTTGCAATAGTGGTGGCCATCAACAGGTAAACAATATAGAATACTTCATAGAAGTCCCTCAAATAAATATCACTGTTGAAGAGCATCAAGAGGCCATCAAAGAAGCATCTAGGTCATCCAGGATGGCAGTAATAAACAAACTAGACTAGGAATCAAAAGAGAAGCTAAAGAAATAAGAGTTCCAGGTGTATAGAAGAAAGAAGTTGGACCAACCTTCCACTGACCAAACAAAAAACCCACCCGGGGATGTAATCTTTCCTAAAATGACCAATACTGAAAGGGTTAACCTGAACTTTGACCTTGAAGCGACATTATCCAAGATTCTTGTAACCATCCATTTGAGAGAAGTCATCAAGGTACCATCTATGAAAGAACGATTTGACAACTTTTTCCAAGGATTGGATGGACCATTGAAAGATGGAACTATTGGTCGTATCCAGAATGTACCTATAACTACAAATTATGAGCAAAAGTCCAGTGATCCCATCAAAGATGACAAAGCAAGTAACAAAACCGAGATGACTCCTTATAGGTATTCTCCAAAAGATATGCCATTTGCAAAAGAGGAAAATTCGAGTCAGATTGAATGGCCCACGAAAGAAGAATATCAACAACGCATGGATGATCTCAAAGCTCAGGAATCAGAGACTGTGAAAATACTAAAGAAGGTGGAAGATGATGTACGGATCCATCCTTCATAGCAAGAAATCTTTATAGCAGAATCCCACCCACCTCCCTCTACACAATACACCAGGGTTATTCAAGGAACGACCAACTTCAAAGTCAAAGAGTACAAGGAGGGAGAAATGGTTTGGATGTGGGATGCCAATAAAGGGAAGCCTACTAATATGATGCAGGAGCATTGCCAGCACATCAAGCGAGCCAGCACGGAGGCATAAGACAGTTGGACAAGCCAGCACAAATTTTGAAAATGCTTTGGAACTATTGCGCAAATTTTAAATGACTCATTTAATAAGAGGCACATTTGTATATTGTAATGGACCTTGAGCGGATAGCTCTCGTCCTTAGGTAGATAGTCGGCATTTAATATAGTTAATGCCAGTAGATAGGAATTCAATCTTTGATTTGATAGCTTTAGAGTCCAAGAGGGAAAACGGATATAGACACCCTCATTGTATCATTGTATTATAAATTCAGGAAGAAGAGAAGAGCAAGCAGAGAATTGTATGAAGAACACCCCATGTACAGGCATTTGAATTAACAGAAGAAAACTTTGATTCAAATTCATGGTTTGTGTTGATTCTCTATGTGTTGATATTTATATGCTCATGAATGTTTATTTCCTGTCATACAATTGCGTTTATATGCTGTGTATGTGATTTCATGGTTGAATTGAAGTTTGAGAGGAAGAGTGAATGAGTTTCAATTGTTTCTCTAATTGAGCCAGAGGATTCCTACAAGGAGTGCAGTCGAATCGTCCGCAAGGAGTGTGTTGACAGAAGGGTTCAATTAGAGTTAGCTTTTTTTCTCGTTCCTCGAAGGTGCAGTTAGGCACAGTGTCATGCAAGGAGTGCGCAGGCTGAAAGAAGTTCAGGGTTGCGAACCTGAGCAAGAAAGTGAAAGACTGTTGCTGCAGGAGTGCGCAGAGTCGAGAGACTTCAACGCTCAATCGAGGTTGAAGGGTTGCCGCAAGGAGTGCACGTAAGAAGTTCTCTGAAGGACTTGAGAGTCGAAAAAAAGCTCAGGAGGTATAAAACCTTGACTTATTACCAAGAGAAGCACAGGGAGTTGGTTCCTTAAAATCTTGCATGAAGTGTTACAGGTTAGCGAGCAGGCGGACAAGTTCTGTGGAAGAACTCGTTGTCATTTTGGTGGGCTAAGAAAAGGAGAACAGACGGATGAAATCCTTTGAGGAGATTTCACGAAGTTCCATGGGCCGTTGGATCTCACGGAGGTGCGAGGTAGGTTACAGTGTAAGTGTGGAAAAGGTTCGAAGCTTAGGAGGGGCAGAGTTGTCGATCCCGAGTCATAGGGACCGTCAGATATACACGTGACATCGGGTATCGGGGGTTCGCAAGATGAAGCTCCAAGTGATTGCAATGAGGATTGTGATATCGCAATACGCGATATCCCGACAAGCCTAGAACCATCCATCAGTGAGGATGCGTGTCAGGAGATCCCAGTAAGTCGGGGTTCAGAGAATCAGGGTTTTCAAAGGTAAGAAACTCTTGCACATTGGAATCGCGAAATGCGATATCCCGACGGAAGAGTCGTTTGGGCCAAAGTCAGGGTTAGTGGAGGACAGGTGGCATACCATATCAGGGATCAGAAAAAGGTAAGTCCTGAATCCTTTGGCATTAGGATTCGCGATCCCATGAATTCTGAAATCTCGATCAAAGAAACTGGGTGTGGAAAAGTCAATTCACACGTGCGCATCGGAGATTCGGTGCATTGGGTATCGGGAGTCGGAAAATCCAAGTGCACAACATCATGAGTTGCTAAATCATGATAGAGCAGAAGTCCCGATAGGTACGAGAAAAATTCAACGTTGACTGGCCATTAGGTCTCGGGGATTTGAGAGCCCAGAGATAGACTGTGAACTTGCAAAGCTGTGAGTTCTGATTTCCCGATCATTAAGGGAGATCAATTGGAGAGTTGTTGTGGGTAAAGAAAATTCCCGATAGGGAATTAGAGGAACCTTTGAGTTCTTCGGGCTGTGAATGAAAGAAGGTCCTAAGGAAGCAGATGTACTCTGAGGAGTGCGGCTGTTCCAGTTGTGGTATCAAAGCGGGGATATCTCTTTGCTTTCTATAGCAGAGAAGAAAGAGATTTCACCATGCCGTCAAGGAGAGACCGACAGTCACCTGATCTAGAGGACAGGGAGGTACGACGAAGAGGCAGACAAGTAGTCAATCCAGAAATGGAGAGACAGATGAGAGATCTCTGAGCGAGACTTGAGGACATGGAGACAGCTCAAAGATGCACAGCTAGTGCAGGGGATCTTAGTGATTCCGACAGTGAAATAGAGGCTGAACACGAGGAGGAAGTTGTAGCCGAGGATGCAGCGAATGAACGTCTGATTAAAGCTATTGCCAGGATGGGTGCAAAGGCGAAGATGGACATTCCAGTCTATGAGGGAAATCTGGATGCAGAGGAGCTACTAGATTGGATTAGAGCTCTTGACACTCACTTCGATTATGAAGATGTCGAAGAGGATAAGAAGGTCAAGCATGTTGTTATGCGCTTGAAGGGACATGCAGCATTGTGGTGGGATGAGCTACAAGCTGACAGACACTACAAAGGCATGCAGAAGATTAAAAGTTGGGATCGAATGATTGCAAATATGAAGGCAAAGTTCATCCCGAGAGACTATCAAATCACTTTGTTCAGGAGGATGCATAACCTGAGATAGAAGCTGATGACAGTGAAAGAATACACTAAAGAATTCGATCGACTGAACATTAGGGTAGGTCATCGGGAGAACGATGATGAGAAGGTTGCTAGATATATGAATGGTCTGAGATACGACATTCAGGATGAATTAAGCATGGTTACCATCAAGACGGTGGAGGATTCTTATCAGATGGCTTTTAAAGCTGAAGAGAAGCTGAGCCGTAATCAAGGTCAGTGAGGGCGAGGTAGAAGTCAGCCCAGAGGAAAATAAGTTGCCCAAGAGAAATATCAAAAGCCCAAAGAGGAATGGAAGAAACCTCAGGGTAAAATTGAGAAGGGTAGAACCTCACAGAGAGGGCCATATGTTGAACAGAGAGAACAACATACTGAGCAAAGTGGAGGATATGCTGACAACAACACTTTTCCTCGTACTAGAGGTAGAGGAAGAGGAAGAGGTGGAGTAATCACATGCTTCACATGTGGAAAGAATGGGCACGAGTCTTATGAGTGTCCGGAGAAAAAGAAGGACATTAGAGAAGCTCACATCACCGAGGCGCAGAGGCGGGATGTTGAGGCCGAAGACGCAGAAGGCGGAAGGTCACTGATGATGCGTAAAGTCCTTTTTACACCTGAGAAAGAGGTGGAAAGTTTATTCCAAAGGACCAGACTCTTTAGGACTTCTTGCAATACCAAGGATAGGCTGTGCAAGGTTATCGTGGACAGTGGTAGCACGGATAATCTCGTATCTACAGAGATGGTAGAGAAGCTGGAGCTGGAGACGACTGATCATCCAAGCCCATACAGAGTTTCGTGGCTACAGAAAGGACACCANCAACACCGGAATGAGCCTCCTTCCCTTAGGGTTTTGATTCTAGGGCCCTGCCATTGCAGCACCATAGAACCTAACCTTCTAGTCTTTAAATTTTAAATCCTCCTGAGATCTTTTGCCCTTACTTTGAGTCCATTAACCCTAAGGCACCGATATTCTTTCCAACGTTGAGCTTGAAGTGTGCAAATTCATCTTTTAAAACTTTAATTTTCAAAACCCTAACTAACCCTAACGCCACTAACTAGGGCTGCCGTCATACTTGACGTAGCAACCCTTCTAACTCAACAATTAATGATGATGTCAATCCTTTATTGAGCTAATTTTGATTGATAATACTGTTGGCTTGGTCGTTCTGTGATAGATATTGATGAATTGGTGATTTTTCATTGAGTAATTAGCAAAACGTTGAACCCATCTTATCTGTTAATTTGCTTATTGAATGAAATCAGATAATTAAGAAGTACTAACCCTTTGAATTTATAACCTGCAAGTATACATATAGTGTTGTTATTGTCTTGTTCCGGGCAGGTGTTCTCAACAGGGAATTCACTTCTTTATTGGCTGATTAGTCGGATTATCTGATACTGGTGGTAACCTGCGAGGAGGGATAACCTTAACTTTTGACCTTTTACTCTTTGCCTCTTCAAACCCCAGGTTGCCGGGGACGTATCCCTTGGGCTAACCTCCCTAAACAGAAAGAGCCCCCCATCGAGGTGACATTGGGTGGGGAGATTCCTGTTACGCCAGTTTGACCCTTATCCTTTAGCCTTGTAAACTAAAATACAAACTGCGCGATAACATTTTGGCGTCGTTGCCGGGGAACACGGAGTCAATCCTCAACGACAAATCCTTTGGTAAGCCTTG
>SNQJ01S0065435.1:78032-96627 GCA_010110895.2 Picea sitchensis | reverse complement strand
CCTTAGGGTTTTTTTTATTCAGGTTCATTCCTTCAAGCTTAGCAATCATTCTAGGACAATCCAGTACCTCATGATCCATAGCTTTGCAACAAAGACAACTAGATCTTCTACCAGGGCATTCCTTAGCAAGATGTCGAGGTCTTCTACAACTGTAACAAAGGGTTAATCCTCTTTTTCTTTTAAATGATCCCCAACTTCTCATGTACTGTGCACTAGGGTCATAGGAGTTAACCTGCAAAAAATTCCTTCTAGGATCCTGCATCCATTTGTTAGTCCAAACACTCTTTCTATGCATAGGTATAACATATTTATCATTATGATTATCAGATCTATTCATATCAAATTTTCTTTCATCTATTGGTACCCTAATTTTTAAGCTAGGATAAATTCTATTAAACACGCCTAGATCCATACTTTAGAAACAAAAATTTTCACTTATCTTACTTCTACATAGCACAAAGCTTCTAGGTCTAAGAACTTTTAACTATTCTTACCTTTATTAGAGCACAGAGCTTACAGATCTTACCTCTTTTCTTCAAAAGTTTCCACTTTTACCTTTCTTAGAGCACAAAGCGTTCAGATCTCGCTTCTTTTCTTCAAATCCAACCTCTTTTCTTTCAGATCGACCTCGTCTTTTTAGATCAGGTCTCTTCCTTTCAGGACAGAGCTTATAACTCAGGTAGAATACTACGCACTAGGGCATAGAGCTTCCACAGTTTCCAATTGAATATTTGCACAAAGCTTCTTCTCCCTTAGTTCCCAACAATCACAATTTCAGTCCCGACAACGAAACCATTTGTTGGCACAGGGATAGACCCAGGGTTCAACGCTACAACAACGCACCAATAAAACCCTAACTACAAACCCTTTTGGCAACACCTGCGAAGCAGATGAAGTCTCACCCGAGGTAGAGACAGGGGTGGTTGCAAGACTCAGGTGTCTACAACCTTAGCTGGGACACAGATCTGTGATTATAACTCTTAATATAGCACTTAGCATCATTATTTCCTTATTCTGCGACCAATAACTACTTCGCATATACAACAGAACTTCACAGCATTAAAGTATTCAGGCACTGAGCATCAACAGGCTATCCAAATCTAATAGATCAAGCACTTAGCATACACATGTGGATCAGATCTAGCATTCTACACATCATAAGCACTAAACATAAACATATACAACAGATATATCTATTTATCTCAAAGCACTTAGCAAAAGAAGAGATAAACGCATCAAGTCGAAGCACAGAGCACAACACACAGATTTGCGTGGCTCACGTTCGGCCTGGGTCTATGTCCACTAACTCTTCTTCTTTATTAGTGTCTTCAATCGGTTACAACATAGAGCCACTAAAAACCCTACTTCGCACGAGACAGTAGATCTGCGCAACCCGCTAGATCATTCTTCCTTGCACTACATCACAAAGCCTTCTATGACTTCTTACATCAACTTGCACTTAGCTCTAAAAGCCTTTTACAATCATGCACAGAGCACTTACAAAGCCTATTAGCACTTAGCTTACATCACATAGATACATAACCCCCTTCTCCTCTTCTATTACTACTTTCTTACATTTGCTTATCCTTCTCTTTATACATACAAAAGTGGGCCTAAGCACAGGTAAACCCACAAGCCAACATCCCTTTCCCATTAAATTGTCCCAAAACCCACAAAGGGGACCCAAAGTGAGTCGAAATCCTATGATCTTCACTCTGTCTTGCACTCCATATTCGACAGGCTGTCGTAGTCCCAAAAAGGGTCAAATATGACCAAGTGCTCCCAAAACTTGGTCAAAGGCCAACAGACCCCTTACACTCACCTGTGATTCGTCTCAAGTCACTTAGTTTTGTGCAATTCTGCCTCGAATGTGTCGATCTTGGCTCGAGCTGCTTCAATCTGCTACAATGCTACGACCTCTTGCTCAATGAACTCTTGGATCACTATGTCGTTTACTGGCCCTTCCAGGCGTTATTCTATGGTGGTGACCAGCTGTTTGAGTTATGCTCCTTGGCTTTCAATTTTAGTGAACAATTGACATGCCTTCTCTTGCACTGGTTGAATTCGTTGGGAGACTTCCATCACTTTGCTCTGGATCATGTGGATTTGTTGTTGGGTTGTGCGCTATTCTGGAAACCTCTTCATTCTTTCAACTGGTGACAAGGCCTTTAGCTGCGCTTGTAACGTGTCTACGTGTTGCTTTGCTTCTTGGAGTTTTTCCTCTAATGTCTGCAACTCTCGATTCTCTATGAGGTTCTCATAAGTCTGAGTGCTCCTAGAGTTCAACTACTTGCATTCCAAAGCAAGGGATTTTAATCGACCAACTGTGTTGCCATCAGTTGCCTCTATTAGATCTCTTATTTCTTGAGGAGTCTCTGGTACAATACGAAGTTCCAGATCTACAATGTGTTGTTGTAGTTGTTGGATCACTTCTTCAAGCTGTGCTACCTGCTGTGGAACTCTCTCTTTGGCCTGTACTTCGACAACAGTCACAGAGCGGAGTGCTCTGTTGACTAGTTCCTTTGCCTTGAACTACTCTGTGAGCAATTGCTCCTTGCTCTGTTGTAGCTCTTCTTTCTTTTTGTCCCATTGTGCTTGAAGAGCAATTTTTTCTTATGCAGCATCACTACGTTGCTCGACAAGTACTCCCTGTACCTGTGTTAAAGCATGGGTGGCTTGCGCTGCGTCTTCTTGAGCTCGTCGAAGGCGAGCTTCGACCATATCAACAATCTTGTGGGGTTGAGCATGCTCTTCTCCCGGTTCAACTGTTCCTGTTGTCAAAGGCGCAATGGAGACTGCGCGGCTAGACTGGAGTGCCTGTTGTACTCCTTGGATTTCAATCTCGATACGATTATACATCTTCTCCTGCTTCACCACCTGCTTCTCTACTATCTCTTGTGAAGCATAGTTGACAGCTACAATGATGAAATTAAAATCATCCAACGTGAGGGTAGTCTGCATCTTGGTTACAGGGGTTCTAGGTTTCTTCCGAGAGGAAGATTTCGGAGGTGAAACCTTCATTTTCTTCGACGAGTTATCTTCGTCCCTAGGCGGTGGTACTTCAATTTTGCACCTTCTATCTCTTCGTCACCACCCTCTTCGTCCAATGAGATAGAGGCAATCCTTACAGATGCATTGCCTACATCGTGGACCTCTTCAGGCTTCGTCGTCTTGCTTGGTCCTGGTGTATCTGGTACAATTTCTAGGCTATCAATATCGGATAGCTCCGCGGGGTTTGCTAGAATGAGAAGGCCTGTCAACCATTCCTTGGTGATCTCTTCGATGTCTTTCTCGGTCAATTTGTAATATGACTGCAATTGTTGCTTGTGCTCATCAACGTGCGTTGTTATATAAATGAAGTGGTGGTCCACGCTGAACTTCATTAAGTGTCAAAACCAATGGAGGGTATTCGGGGTCATACAAGGCTCAGATTGGATGTCAAGCTTCAACTGGTTATAGTAGGTATGGAAGACAACATTAGATTTCCATTGCTTGTTCATATTGTTCGAGTACCATAATGTACTGAACTTCGCAGCCAAGGGTTCAAAGGGCTTGATGTCCAGGAAGGTCTCATCTTTTGGAATCTCCCATGCAATGAAAGTGATCAATATGAGAAGTTGGTTGATGTGGAACTCATACCCTTGTTCCTGTGCTTCTCTGTAGTCCAATTCCAGCTCGTTCACGAGGTACTGCGCCCAATTCATCTGTAGTTCTTCCGTGCACTTCCCTGTGAGTTCAACTATGAATCCAGTCACTTGGGTGGGTCGGTTCTTGTGAACTAGCTTACCTGCGATCAACTGACATGCGAAGTGCACTATGCCACTCTGAATTGAGGCTACCTTGTAACCTCGCATGCGCTTCTCGACATCGCCATAAGTTTCTTTGATTCTCTGCACTAATGCTCGGTCTGAGGTCTTTCCAGGATCAAAATCTTGTGGGTTAGGGCCCTGCTTACTCAGCCCTGTGATCTGATTGATCAGAGTCAGATCCACAATGATGTGTCAGTTCATCCATAGGTATCCTCCATGGTAGCATGACAACAACAATTTCACACATGCATTCACTCCCTGGTGCCAGTTGAAGTGTGGGGTCTTCATTACATTAAGCAATGTGGACTGCCCGAGGTTCTGGGTCCATGACTGCGAGATAATATTTGAGTTATTGCCTTTGGATCTGGTCATATATTTGTGCGGGGCAAGCATGTTGTAGGCCTTCCTATCGCCAAGATTGAAGTCACTAAACTTCAATGCTGCAAGCTTATCCTGGTCAGATCGAACTGTGCGCACCCCTTTCAGGAGGTACACTGTGACCAAAGCACAATCAAAATATTTGGGCACACTGTCTTGGTTAATCACATCGCTCAGGGGTGGAATATAAGCAGGTAGTATACTTGGAATCAACTTAGCATTCGCGAGATCATCCCGATGCTTAGTTCGCTTCTCATCGACCGGTCAGGACGGTCTGGCTCGACCAGTGGATGAAGAAGTTGTTAGTCCTCTCGTCGATGATGCCTGGACTCTAGTGGATAACCCTTGCTCTGACATTATTCTCTCAGTTCTTAATTCAAGGAGGAATTCTGTTAAAGATTCTTTTGCGGCGGTGAGCTCGTCGGACATACGCACTCGAGAGAAATTATCAGGGTCACAATGATCTTAAACACTGCAGAAGAATGAATAACAAGGGCATGATGATCACTGTATACACTTGGTAGTCTACGGGCTTCAATTTCTCAGTTGGCAAAAGTGTTCTTCGGTCATGGTGCGATGAGATATATAGGCAATCTTGGCAATGGCTCGCTTCTAACGTGTAGGAACCTCATTACTTCGTGTTCTATCCATCATGGCGTGGTTCAATAGTCTGGTGGTGAGCCATCAATGCTTTTCGACCCGTTCGAAGCGGTAGTCGAACAGATATATCAGCCTCCAACGACTATATTGCTTCGTCATGGCGAAGTCACTCATGTCACTGTTCTGATATCTCAGTGAGGATCCAATTCTTCAAAGTTTCTTTCTGTGAGGTACCCTCTGGAATCTATTGTAACTTCTCAATCTTGGCCTTCTTCTTACTTAGCTTCCTATCCCTCTTCCCTGTTAGCTTCGTCTCAGTGGTTCTTTTCCCATTCTATTTTTTATTGTCCTTGGACATAGTCACTTCACACTGCTGAGATTCTTTCCTAGGATTTAGGTGTATCATTTCTTCTTTATCTAGGGTATAGACTTCAACCTTTTGTATGTCTTCCGATGTTCCTGTAGCTTCGACATTTGGGTTTCTAGTATCAGATAGCTTCGATTTGTCCTCCTGTTCTGCCATCAACTATGTAATCTTTCAGGTCATAAAATATTTTAATTCTAGTTTCTTTCATTCTAAGACTTCTTATTCTTCCTTCTTTCTAGCCTGATCTCTATCAATCCATGGTTTTCCCAGTAACATGGTAAACGGGGCACTTTCCTCAATGAATTTAATAACCTCAAATTCTTCCTTCGTTGAAGTTCTGTTGACTGTCATAGGTATCTGAGTGAGCTTTCCACATAACATCATTAGTTTTCCTCTGAATAGTCCTATTCCTCCTAATGAAGGGATCATAGTGGCCTTCCCTAAAGCTTCCCAATTTCTTTCTGGCATAATGTTCACATGTGTCTCTTCATCAAGGACAAAGTCAATGTCGAAGTCCCCTATTCATTCCTCAATGGATTCTTTTTCTTTGAAAATCTCTAATAATCTGACATGTCGATGGTCATTCAGGGTCTCTTTCATTTGTATTAATACCTTCTATGATTCTTGTTGGGGTTCTTCCTTAGGGTTTTTTTTATTCAGGTTCATTCCTTCAAGCTTAGCAATCATTCTAGGACAATCCAGTACCTCATGATCCATAGCTTTGCAACAAAGACAACTAGATCTTCTACCAGGGCATTCCTTAGCAAGATGTCGAGGTCTTCTACAACTGTAACAAAGGGTTAATCCTCTTTTTCTTTTAAATGATCCCCAACTTCTCATGTACTGTGCACTAGGGTCATAGGAGTTAACCTGCAAAAAATTCCTTCTAGGATCCTGCATCCATTTGTTAGTCCAAACACTCTTTCTATGCATAGGTATAACATATTTATCATTATGATTATCAGATCTATTCATATCAAATTTTCTTTCATCTATTGGTACCCTAATTTTTAAGCTAGGATAAATTCTATTAAACACGCCTAGATCCATACTTTAGAAACAAAAATTTTCACTTATCTTACTTCTACATAGCACAAAGCTTCTAGGTCTAAGAACTTTTAACTATTCTTACCTTTATTAGAGCACAGAGCTTACAGATCTTACCTCTTTTCTTCAAAANCCTTAGGGTTTTTTTTATTCAGGTTCATTCCTTCAAGCTTAGCAATCATTCTAGGACAATCCAGTACCTCATGATCCATAGCTTTGCAACAAAGACAACTAGATCTTCTACCAGGGCATTCCTTAGCAAGATGTCGAGGTCTTCTACAACTGTAACAAAGGGTTAATCCTCTTTTTCTTTTAAATGATCCCCAACTTCTCATGTACTGTGCACTAGGGTCATAGGAGTTAACCTGCAAAAAATTCCTTCTAGGATCCTGCATCCATTTGTTAGTCCAAACACTCTTTCTATGCATAGGTATAACATATTTATCATTATGATTATCAGATCTATTCATATCAAATTTTCTTTCATCTATTGGTACCCTAATTTTTAAGCTAGGATAAATTCTATTAAACACGCCTAGATCCATACTTTAGAAACAAAAATTTTCACTTATCTTACTTCTACATAGCACAAAGCTTCTAGGTCTAAGAACTTTTAACTATTCTTACCTTTATTAGAGCACAGAGCTTACAGATCTTACCTCTTTTCTTCAAAATTTTCCACTTTTACCTTTCTTAGAGCACAAAGCGTTCATATCTCTCTTCTTTTCTTCAAATCCAACCTCTTTTCTTTTAGATCGACCTCTTCTTTTTAGATCAGGTCTCTTCCTTTCAGGACAGAGCTTATAACTCAGGTAGAATACTGTGCACTAGGGCATAGAGCTTCCACAGTTTCCAATTGAATCTTTGCACAAAGCTTCTTCTCCCTTAGTTCCCAGCAATCACAATTTCAGTCCCGACAATGGAACCATTTGTTGGCACAGGGACAGACCCAGGGTTCAACGCTACAACAATGCACCCAAAAAACCCTAACTACCGACCCTTTCGGCAACACCTGCGAAGCAGATGAAGTCTCACCCGAGGTAGAGACAGGGGTGGTTGCAAGACTCGGGTGTCTACAACCTTAGCTGGGACACAGATCTGTGATTATAACTCTTAATATAGCACTTAGCATCGTTATTTCCTTATTATGCGACCAATAACTACTTCGCATATACAACAAAACTTCACAGCATTAAAGTATTCAGGCACTGAGCATCAACAGGTTATCCAAATCTAACAGATCAAGCACTTAACATACACATGTGGATCAGATCTAGCATTCTACACATCATAAGCACTAAACATAAACATATACAACAGATCTAACTATTTATCTCAAAGCACTTAGCAAAAGAAGAGATAAACACATCAAGTCGAAGCAAAGAGCACAACACACAGATTTACGTGGCTCACCCCCGGCCTGGGGCTATGTCCACCAACTCTTCTTATTTATTAGTGTCTTCAATCGGTTACAACATAGAGCCACTAAAAACCCTACTTCGCACGAGACAGAAGATCTGTGCAACCCGCTAGATCATTCTTCCTTGCACTACAACACAAAGCCTTCTATGACTTCTTACATCAACTTGCACTTAGCTCTAAAATCCTTTTACAATCATGCACAGAGCACTTACAAAGCCTATTAGCACTTAGCTTACATCACATAGATACATAACCCCCTTCTCCTCTTCTATTACTACTTTCTTACATTTTCTTATCCTTCTATTTATACATACAAATGTGGGTCTAAGCACAGGTAAACCCACGGGCCGACATCCCTTTCCCATTACATTGTCCTAAAACCCAAAAAGAGGACCCAAAGTGGGCCGAAATCCCGTGATCTTCACTCCATCTTGCACTCCATCTTCGACAGGTTGTTGAAGTCCCCAAAACGATCAAATATGACCAAGTTCTCCCAAAACTTGGTCAAAAGCCAACAGTCTTTCTAACAATTATTTATCTCATTACTTATATATTTCACTTCGCTCTTTTCTATCTTACATAACTTTAATTGGATTCCGATGGAATGTTCCATTAAAAAAAAATCAATGTTTTAAAATTGATACACAATTTCAAAAAATTCACCACAACTTTTGATAATTAATATATTTTTAAAAGATTAATCAAAATATAAAACAATTAATATATTTTTAAAAGATTATTCAAAATATAAGACATTTGATTTTTTTATACTATGTGATTAAATATATTAAATTCAACTTTTTTTTTTATTTGATTTTTTTAATATTAAAATCAATGTTTCTAACTCATCTAACTCAATGTGGATGAGACAATAGATGGTTATTGGATGACCGGCTAGCAATGGATGATGGCACTTACTATCGGCAGGGATCCCACTCCAATGTAGTGAGATGTTAATGATGATAGTATTTCATACCCAAATGCTTTTACATTGTTCACTCTTATTATCTTTGATGAAAGTTATCATATGCATTGAGTTTATTCAAGAATCATTATGGTTTTCTCGAGTAATAGAAGTAACCATCATCAATAGGATATAATGGGAGGGACACAAATTTAGATTTCAAATTTTAACTAATTCTCGAGAATTGGGGAAACGATATGAGTGAAGTTCGTGGACAACCTTACCAAGTAAGATGGAGAAGAAGATACTTGATTATTAACATCAAATAGTAGCATTCATAATTTTAAAGGGAGAGGGTGGGGGTAATGATCAAATTTGAACCTTTCCCAATTGCCATTTAAATCTATAATTTAGAAAAAAAAACTTTTATTTTTTTAATTTATGAGTCGTTTATAAAAGAAAAAAATATATATAAAATTTTAGAAGAAATACTAAAATTGGGACGGACATTTCACACTATGCTAAAGTGTTTATTGGTAGAAGACTAATAGCCCTTGGGAGTCAAAGTCACTATTACCCTATGTTGTACTATTTATCTCTATGCATATTTATTAATTTGTTGATTAGGTTTAATGAACAATATTCTTACAACTCATACTACATTATGCACTCTCTTATGTTTTATTTGTAGACATTGTGCACTCTTTCTTGTGTTTTATTTGTAGTGTATGAGTCCTAGAATGTCTATTAATACATGTATTTATAATAATTTAATTTCAAAACAATTAATGTGAATGTGAAAAACTATCCTTCCCTTCATCATTTTCCACCACCAATCTAATACCATCTATTTTTTTTATTTATAGTTGACCTAAATGTGGTAAGATCTATCTATCCAATTGTTGCGTTCCTCTCTTTCTTTATATCTCTAGTAAAAAAATAATTGTATTTAATAGCCATTTGGTTCTTATATTTTAGTGATAATGGATTAATTAGTAGTTGTTTTATGACTCGACATTGTTGTTTCTTAAGGATGAGGTCGTGTTATTACTACGATTATTATGTTACTAAACAAATGCAAGAACTTTATGTGGCATAGTATCCAATTGACTACCAACAAGCCATTGCTCACCAATGACAGATTCTGCCTAATACTTCAATAGGCCTTGTCAAGCATTTTCCCCTTGGGATGGTTGGGTTCAATCTCAATATGCCAAGGTTCCTCCTTGTCAATCATTACTACCTTGGGATGGTTGGGTTGAATATGGGGTCACCATGGTTGGGGCCTTTGCGCCCCATGTGAGTGTGTAGGCCATATTTCTTGCAATTATTCTAGATATGTGCCACCCGCCATGCTCACTGAGTCCCCCCTGGATGCCCTGGATTTTTATAATATCAACCTTGTGGATGTATACAATATTCCCATCGCCATAGCTTCCTATAGAGGCTCCAGGGCATGCATATACATAACTTGCATCAACCATTTGAGCCTGGATTTCATTTCTTCTCTATATGTGAAGAATGAACATGGCTCTATCATGACTTGTAAGAGCATGTATTTTTCCTTCAACAAGCCTCAATATTGATACATAGTCTCTTAATTCAATCCATAGATTTGAAAAACAACTACTTTCTCTTGCCTCTCTAAAAATATATACCCCAAAGCTTATAGTTATGCCTCTGATAATTCTAATGGGTTCATTACACTCTCTTGAGTGGACTCTCTCATCAATTTATGCACTCATTTACAATAATGAAAACTTATTTTATCATACACTTTCATAGTTTCTTGGGTCATAGTGATCTTGGTTCATAGTAATATAGTAATCAACGAATTTCTTGGTGCCCATTTGGGAATTTGGTTATAGATGGGATACACTGACCAATCTTTGTTGATTTGTTCCTATGTTATGTTTGCCATACTTTTGATCAAGTGCTTTGGTATTGTAGTTCAAGGTTCTCATGGGCCTGGTTTTTGGATTATGACTGGATAATAGATTCAGGATCTTAGCGGTTTTTCTATGATCTTAAGGAATACACAAGACCTGCCTTTCCTTTTAATGTAGGCTATGTGGAGCAAATGTAATATGTAGTTCATTTAACCAGTTTTACTTGATTAATGAAATTACCAAAATTCTTTTTTGGAAATATTTTGAAAAAAAGAAGAAGATATATGCTAGGTGAAGTCAAATGAGAATATGATATCAACCACACAAAATTAAAATTCAAGTTCGTCATTGTTATACTTACGCTCAAGTTGACAGTACAATAAGTTTATTTCAACAACCCTCCATTGATTTCTCTGTAGCTTTTCTATGCTTCTCTTATGCAAACACATCCTGTAAACTATAAGTATTACTCACTTTATCTATTCTTTGATTGAAGTGTCTGTGGAGCTGTCTAAAGGACTTCATAGTTATTGTTGGTCCTAAATTCTACACCTGACTGCTAAAGGGAAGAGCTAGGCCACCACAAGTTTGGAATACTCGCTCTTTTCAATTTGTTGATTAGTTAGAGGGATGATCCAATATAAGGGATTAAGTCTAAAGTATTGGGAGTAAGCCATTAACTCTGCAAATTACATAGTAAATAACACTCCCATAAAGGCTCTAAAAAATATAACACTAGAAGAAGCATGGAATAAACTTAAACCAGATGTAAGACACTTCTGGGTATTTGGTATTGTAGCATGGGCTCACATTCTTGATGAGAAAAGGAAAGCATTGCAGTCTAA
This sequence comes from Picea sitchensis, assembly GCA_010110895.2. NCBI lineage: Eukaryota > Viridiplantae > Streptophyta > Pinopsida > Pinales > Pinaceae > Picea > Picea sitchensis. Next base: position 85,366 of record SNQJ01S0065435.1, on the reverse strand, counting down.
AAGTGAGAAGTGTACATTTGTTGGTTATTTTGAAGATGTCAAAGGTTATAGACTTATTCAACCATATTGTAATGAAATTATTATTAGAAGAGATGTTAAATTTGATGAAAATATCTTGGCATGTGAGCCTAATTCAACGTTTGTGCCTTCTTCGACCCACGATCCATCTTCGACATTTGTTCCTTCTTTTGTTCCTATTTTGGTTTCTTCTTCAAATGATGATGACAGTGAGGATGAAAATCCACCCCACCTTTTCCTACTCACCTTCCTATAGATGAGTCCATTGAACATGAACTTGCACCAACACCATTGCTTTCAAGATGGGTCTATTCAACACGAGAAGTAGTTGGTGATCTTTTTGGTGATCCTTCATATCAACGTCAAACATGTTCACATTTCAAGTGAGCCTCTTCTATTTTGGCTCAATTTTCAAAGAATCATGATCCATAGACATTTGTAGAAGCTTCAGGTCATATAGATTAGGATACAAAAATGAATGAAGAGTATTGTTCTTTAATGAAAAACGATACTTGGGATCTTGTACCTATTCCTAAAGGAAGAAAAATTGTCAAATGTAAATGGGTCTACATAACTAAGTTTTCATCATATGGAAGTGTTGAAAGACACACGACTCGGTTGGTTGCCAAAGGATTCTCCCAAGTTGAAGAAATTGACTATAATGAAACATATTTCCATGTATCCAAAATCAATTCCATCTGCCTTGTTCTAGCGCTTCCAGCCTCACATAAATGGGAAGTCCATTGGATGGATGTCAAATATGCCTTCTTTCATGGGGGTTTTCAAGAATAAATCTACATGTAACAACCTCTTGGCTATGTCCAAAATGACTCTAGACTTGTTTGTTTCCTTAAGAAATCTCTTTATGGTCTTAAACAAGCTCCCCAAGCTTGGTATGCCAAAATGGACAAATTTCTTCTTGACACTGGATTTTATAGATGCCATTATGACCCTAATGTCTATACCAAGAAAGTAGGAAGCCATATCATAATCCTTGTTATTTATGTTGATGACCTTATCCTCACAGGTAGTGACCCAAAACTTTTAAACCATGTGAAAACTAGCCTTAAGAAGAAATCTGAAATGACAGACTTAGTTTTTTTGCACTATTTCCTTGGCCTCCAAGTTTTTCAAACGAAAGAAGGATTTTTTGTTTTCTAGTCTAAGTATGCTTGTGACCTTTTTCGTCAATCTCACATGGAATCTTGTAACCCAATCCCTTCTCCCTTCCAATATGGAGTCAAACTTGCTACAACATGTACTTGTCCCAAAGTTGATGCCACTTTGTACCATCACTTAGTTGGTATCCTCTTATACTTGAATCATACTCATCTTGATATTTCCTTTGTTTTTGGTCTTGTTTCCCGGTATATGCAAACACCCCATGAAATCCATTGGAAAGAAGCTAAAATAATACTTATGTATGTTCGAGGTATAGTTAAATTCAGAATACATTATAGTTTAGGGGGGACTCCTTTATTGGTTGGTTTCAGTGATTCATATTGGGATGATGACCCTGATGGTTGAAAGTCTACTCCAGGTTATGTTTTCGACCTTGGTTCAGGACCTGTCACTTGGGCCTATAAGAAACAATAGGCTATTTGTCTTTCTTCAGTAGAAGTAGAGTACCTAGCAGTGGTTAATGCAAGTTAGGAAGCCTTGTGGATTCAACATATCCTTTCAGAGTTTGGATTCGAGCAGAAACATCCGACTAACCTTTGGTGTGATAATCAAAGTGTCATCAATCTCACCAAAGATCTAGTTCAACATCAGCACAACAAACACATCGAGCTCGACATGCACTCCATCAAAAATCTCATTCATGATCGAGTTATTGAAGTATTATTTTGTCATACAGAAGATAAAGTTGCAGACATTTTCACAAAGTCTCTTCCAGAAGCGAAGTTTTCCAAAATTTGACCTATATTTTTAGGAGGTCGGGAAGTTGTCATTAAGGGCGGATATGATCTAATGCCTCCTTCCTTCTCATGTTGTGTCATATTTGTAAATCCTTCAATCCTATCCCAAGTTGTTCTTAAGGGGGGATGTCGGGATATTTAGACACTTAGGAGTTAGTTAAGATCAACTTGGTATAATGTGTCATCAGGAAAAAATGTGTTTCTTTAGTATGCATCTGTAGTTAGGAAATCCAACGGTCATGATATGTTCCAGACATAGAGTGATCTGACATTTCATATTCTCTTTGATCTTAATGTCTACATTGACCCATGGCTTAACATCCGATTGGTCCATGATCTCTGTTTAAAGAGCATGGAGGGTCATTTGTTGATGATCGATTGTGAGAAACCCTCTTGTAAATCTCTTTGTAATCTTTTTCTTTTGCATTAATAAATTGCTCAAAGTGGCCAGCCGCCGCCACATTGGTTGGGGCCATGGATGTTTCCTCGTAGGATTTTGCCATGTCAAAATATCGATTTGTTGATCTTTGATCTAATTGTGTGAGTGGTTAATGAAGGTGTTCGTTCTCTATTGGAATACTTATGTTGTCAAACAATTATTATTATTATTTAAAATTAAATAAATTTTTAAATAATATTACTAAACACAAATCCAATAAAAACCACAATGTGTCACATACAAGAAAAGAAAGACGTAGTCAAGACAACCTTGTCTTAAATTATGTATTAGTAACAACATTGTTAAATTCTTTATTTTATTTAAAAATACAAATAAATAAATAAATTCAGAAAATTGAAATCTGAAAGATATGTATAGGCATCACATGACACACAAGGTAAAAAAGTCTACAATGCTTCATACATAAATCAAAATAAAAAACACACAATCCATGATAATTTGGAACAACTAACCAGGGATGATATTTTGTTTCTCATAAGAAGAATTTGACATTGAATTGTAAGGTAAATTGTCGTGAATAAAAGTGAAAATAAAGGTCCGGAGACATTAGCTTTCTCAGTTTACCGTAGACGCAATAGATTACTTAGTTTACCGCATATAAAAATCCGTAACCATTTGACCATTGGTCCAACATTGATGTATTTGGACTTTAGCAACAAGTGAGTGACTTTAGGAGTTGGAGAGTATTTCTCTATTTGGTTGGTGCACTATGTGGGAACTTGGTGAAAGTCGATGTTCAAATTCCTTGCTATGTCGAGAGGTGGTGTTCTAATAGCAAAATCTTATGCAATATTGGCCTTTGGCTTGTATTTTAAAAGATTAAATGATTTAGGTGAGATCTATTTTGAATATTAAATTATAAATTGATCGATTGGGCGGTGAGAAGGGAAAGCGGATCAACTATGGAGGTTAATATTGGAGCTCTAAGTGAACGAAGTTTAATGGAAGGAAGAAAAAGCTTCGACGCCACCAAACCACGTTTAGTATATGTGTTGTGTTCCTATTTAAATCGGAGCATTTCAAAACTTTTCAAAAAACATTTCCAGAGTTTTGATACCAAGTATGAGTTTTATTATGCCGAAAGGCGTATACCTATTGGAGATGGGCACAATTAATCACCTTTTAATCTAAAATTCTAATCTGATGGCTAACAATTGAAGATGTTAGCATATTCTTAGTCGTCCTCCCAAATCAATGAATGTGATTTACTCTTCATAACTTCCTTGTATTTTTGAATGCATCAGTTAACCTGTTTACTTTTTAACATTTACCTAATCATATTAAGAAATTACTGTACCACTGTATAATTGCCATGTTTAACTGATTAAAAACCTATGTGAATTTCAGAATGAGAAGAGTGCAGATCTGGTGGATTTGGGCGTGTGATCACTCAGGTACTCCTGATGCACTTTGCCAATCGTTCACACCTCGTGGATCTCCTCTGCATAAAAAGTCCATCGAACTACAATCTGATTGAGTTGTGCGCGACTTTGGCTGAGCAAAGGGTTCAATATGGCAGAGGCATCTTCAAACTCTCCACTAAATCATGTCTTTTCTTCGCGTTGTCACGGTTGCTCGTCGGTGTAGTGTATTCCCAGTCCAACGTGCCCAATTTCTCTTTTCGCGGTTAAACCACCAGCCACACCAGAGACCGGGCCACAATTAATGAACGCTAAGAGACCGGGACTTACTATCTCTTTTTCCTTCCGGGTTTGATACACAGATGTGATTAGCACTTTTATTAGCACTTTTATATTGTTGATTCAATCACGACGATAACTATTTCACCTCGCCTCACTCTCCCTCTTTTGCTACTTATTTCGTTCCAGGTATTCTTAGTATCATTCTCATTATCCTATCCTCATCTCCATCCGGCTAATGATAATTATTACAATTATTTGAATTTGTTTTTTATGGCGAGTCGTGTCCTATGGCTGAACAAATAGTAAAATCAATAGTGGAGAAGGCCGTGATGAAAGAAGCTCCAATGGGGCAGGCTTACTTACATACTCAGGCTTCATTTTCATGATTGTTTTGTCCTGGTAATTAATTTCCATTATTTTCGTTATCTAGATTGATCTAATTATTAACTATAAATTCCAATCATATATATTTTTACTGTGTTGGGAATTTTATCAACCAAAACCTTTCGGCGTTCACTAGCCACTTTGCGGCTGTGCTAGTATTTATTACAATCTTAAAAAATAAAATGATCATTATGTACCTGAAACTTGCATCTTCATGCACCTTCTTTATATGGAAGATAAATAATTTATTTTATATAACTTCTTACAAATTAGAAATAACATTTTTTGATATTTTTACATCTATTTTTTATTTAATTTTAAATTTACAATAATAAAATTTAGTTTTTCACAAGGAGGTGAGAGTGATGTTAAGGGGAGCTCTAGTAGGGTTTTGATGCAATCTAAGATCTAGAGTAGTTGCAAACTTCAGATCTCTAATGAATCAGTGTTGTCAATACCTTGAGTGTGTTGGCCTAGTCGAAACCATGGAACCTGCAGGTGAAGGGGCGTGATCCCCCTCCTATAGAGATGTGGTTGCAACTGAAATGGGTGGTGGCAATGGGTTGAGGCCTACCTTTGCAAAACTGCCACAGTTTCAAGTTCAAGCCTCTCATGTGGAATCAAGCAAAGGAAAAGAAGTGGAAATTGAATCTGATCCATCCCATCCAAAGGTGGCTTGATCCTAGGAGTCGGGGAAGTGCCTTCCACAAGCTCCAATAGCACACAGGTATGTGGTTAGATCACTGAGGGTGGGAGAGAAAACCCAATACATGAGAGAAAATGTGCTTATCGAAAAAAAATTGGGCTTATGGCCCTCAGGGAGAGATATTATTAAATGGATCAAACCTTGGTGGAATCCTAAAGGCCATTTTGAATTATAGTTGGGCTCCAAGGGTTTCTTCACAACGATTTTCCATAATCTAGAAGACAAGGATTGGATATTTGAAAATGGCCCTTATCTCTTCAACTCGGCAGGGCTCTATATAAGGTATTAGATTGAATGATGTGTTGGGTTGTTATATTCTTTGCAGTGAAATTCAAGGTGGATTGAATAATAGTCTAAGTCGAAGGTCAAGGTGGTTTGACCGGATAAAGACGAAGTCGAGGTGGATTGATAGAAAGTCGAAGGTCGAGGTTAGTTGACCGTGTAAAGTCAAAGTCAAAGGTCAAGGTGGTTTGACATCGTAAAGGAATTTACAATAAGTTGAAGAGATCAACCAACAAGAGGTCAACATGAAAGCATGTGTCGACCGATTGAAGACCAAATGAAGGTCGATTGATATTTGATGGTGACCTGACTTGGTATTCGACTGTAACAGAATCTCGAGATTCATGGGATTTGTATCCAATGATCTCCATGGATCTGTATCTATTTTTTGACACCATTTCTTTATGGTTTTTCTTGTTGTAAAGCCTATAAAGAAGGTGTGTTGTAAGCCCATAAAGGCTAATGAATTTAATGAATCAATAATCATAGAGGTTGTTGGTAATGTAGATGTATGTTGAATTGGCTATAGGGTCGTTCTTGTGTAAGAAAGAGGGTACAATGTCGATTGTGTCTTAGGTGTGGACCAAGGTTATACATGTAACCTTTTATTCTGAATGAATAATACAACAGGGAGAAGAGCGCTCAATGAATGATGTTTTTCCTAGTTTTGGTTTATGGGGTAAAATCTATGTGTACTATGTGCTTGTTGTGTCATTTACTTTACTGATTAAATCTTTCTTCCTCTCTTCTGCTAGGTTTAGCATGTGTGTCTCATTTCCTAACATGTGGTATCAGAGCTTGGTTTAACAACCTTGGATCTGAGCTAAACTCTAGGTTCAGTAAGATTCGTAAGTTAGAAATATTTAAAGATTGTGTTAAAGAATGGTGAGAAGTTCGAGAGTAGAGATCGAAAAAATCAATGGCCATAATTTTGAGCTTTGGAAGATTAAATTTGAGGATATCCTTATAGATCCCAAAAGGTATGTCGATGGAATAATGGGAGAAACTCGATGATCTAGGTGGATATCAGTGGCCACCCACCTTTTCCAACTGGCTCAAAACAATTTTCTGGCAATTTTGGCAATTTACTATTTTTAGTAGTTTTAACTTCCGGGGACATTTTGAAGGCCTAAATGAAGGTTTTTCAGGATTGAGATTTTTAATAATAGCCTACAACATAATTGAACCCCCAAAATGAATCTCCTCGACAATACCTTTATAACAAGCTATCATACGCCTAAAACGAAGATCGTATGCAAAAGTTACGACCCCGGGAAGTTAATGTACTAACTTACCCAAACGAGGCTCACATGACTTTTGGCGCTTCATCTCCTAGGGTTAGGTTTTTGGATGTCTATGGTTTTTGGCATTCCTGTTTATTGTAAAAAGGCATTTAGAGCCTCATTGTAATCATCTTCTTGCGAATGTGAGTAGCCGTCACATCTATTCTCAGAGATAAGTTGTCAACATTCTAGCGAGTCTTTCACTCTGTATTTTTACACTCTCTGTACATTTATTTCATTAATAGAAATCATGTATTACTGTATATCTGTGTTTATGGTTGCATCTCTGATACATTTTTGTTATATTATTGAATATCTGCGATATCTTTGTGCATTTATTTATTATATTCCCACTCTCATTTTGTGTTGAAAATCATCTGGATCAGTGGCATCAGAGCAGGCTGCTCTTGATCGTTTTTCAGTGCATGTCCTCGACGAGGTCCGAGTATAGAAAGTTGGGTCTCAAGATTGTATCTCTGGAGGACAATCTCTCTTGCACACCCAAGAAACCCTCAATGGTGGAAGAAAAGAAAAACGACGGAGCAGACGATCCTATCAGTCTGTTGCTTGAGCAAGCTCTCACGCGACAGAGGGACAAAATGATGGAGAATTTTTCCCACATCCTTCAATGCCTGCCAA
>SNQJ01S0065435.1:66828-77982 GCA_010110895.2 Picea sitchensis | reverse complement strand
GGGAGCAAAGTTCCACAGAGGAGTCTGGAATATATGGGGCCAAGCCCACTTGGGATTTTTTTGTGGATGCGGTAAAGGAACAGTATTACCCTATTGGCAACTATGAGGACCAGTACATAAGATGGACCACACTGTGACAAGAGAGGGGCCAAGAAGTTCCTGAGTTCACCAATACCTTCCATACCTTGCGCACCAAGATGGGTATCAAAGACTTCGAACAACATTTGGTTATGAAATACCATGGGGCTCTACACAGATACATCCAGACTGAAATGGATTTTCTGGACATCTCATCACTCGGTGTTGCTTATCAATATGTTGTTAAAATTGAGCATAAATTTAAGCACCAAAACAAACGGGAGTTTGGGTCTGCAAATCTGCAACAACCAAAGTATGAAAAATATGGCCCTAACTAACAGTCTCTTGAAAACTAGTCCAAGACACAGGAAAAGAAGGGTCACGGGAAGACAAAGAAGGACATCAAAAAATGGCGTGATTTCCAAAAAATCCCCTAGCACAACACCGATGAATGTCACTCAAAACAATCATTGGTGGCCGAGATCAAAGACAAGGAGTTGAACCCTAATTCAGAATCTGATTTTGAAAATACTGGTAAAGGACAGATCATTGACACGGACCCCATTGCTATTGTCGTGATCGTAACAATTCAAACAGAAGAACCAACAGATCCTGAAGAGGGGGAACACCTTTTTCATTCACAGATGTGGGTGAAGGGAACCCCGCTGCATTTTATTGTTGATAGCGGAATCTAGAAGAACCTCATCTCAGCAGAGGTCGTCAAAAAGTTGGGATTGTCGACAACACCACACCCGCAGCCATACAACATCGGGTGGCTTCACCAAGGACAAGATCTCTGTGTCAGCCAACAATGTTGATTGTCATACGACATCCAACCCTTCAAGGATGAGGTATTATGTGATGTTTCCCCACTGGATGTCTGTGATGTTCTCTTGGGCCAACCATATATGTGGAAGCGTCATTTTGTTTATGATTCTCGACCCCACAGTGTCATTATTTCTCTGGGGGGTCATCTCTACAAACACCAGAGGTAGTTCGACTACTATTCGACCTAAAAAATGTCGCAAGGTAGTATCTCATACTGCAAAATTTAGCTTCTTCACAATCTATTCAAAAGGAGAATAGAAGGACACTGCAACCACTACAGCCTCGCCCCAAGCATCTTCTATCTAATAGAAGCAGGTCGACAAGGCTGCAACAAAGCACAAAGATTCCTTCTGCACACCATCCTCTCATGTAGCTCGACTTGTTGAACAGCCTCAACCTCAACATATCATTTTCTTAGCCATGTTTAGATGAGTAAGGTGTATTCTTGAAATTTAATAAAGAATTCTGATCATTTCCCTCTACATTGTTTCATTTAAACCTTTTTTCCATCTTAAAAATGTCCTAGGAATATCCCTATTGAACATTGGTACATTATTCCATCTTCTTCACTTTGAAAACATCTAATGGTAGAGCCTTCCTATGATGGATTACCCTAGAGTAGTACCATTTTTCCATTTGGCATCCATCCTAATAATATTTATCACCAAGAGCCCATGTAGATTGATTTTTCATATGGAGCTTCATTCTCATATATAATCTAGTTCAATAGTAACCTAATGGGCAACATTAACCTGTGAATGGGGCCAATGTTGAAATTCTTTCAAAATGTTTCTATATGCACTGAAATTTGACATGGATAGATTGTTCGCATGCCTTAATGAAATGGAAGGGTTTCTAGACTCAAATATATAGTACTAGATGCGGGAACATGTGTACTGTCAATGAATTTTAAAAGGAACAATGAACATACATTGTACTAGGTCTATACATGGGCAGTGGTGATCTGTGAATGGGGCCAATGTTGAAATTTTTTCAAACTATTTCTGTATGCACTGAAATTTTACATGGATAGACTATTTGCATGCCTTAATGATATGGGATGGTTTCTGGAGTAAAATTTGACTCACACACCCACTTGTTTCCATCATCAATTCATCATGTAAACCATAAACCCTATTTTTCTTTCAAAGTACACAAATAGCTTGACACAAGTTTTAATTTTGCATAAACGTTTCTTCATTTTTCTTTCAGGTTCTACATTGTATATAAAATGTATGTGTGTCATAGTTGTGATGAAAAATCCCTCTTTTCGTTCATTGTTTAATCAACACTATAAAAATGACTGTGATGAATGGCCCATGTGTCCCTAAGGAAATTTCTATGATCTTGTACCTTGTCGTTTGACCCTAGAGCATTCCTTGGACAACCATGAGAACCATACTTCATGTTACAAATGAATTTGAAATAACCATTGTCATATCACATATTTCATGTGTGATTCCATAAATCCCTAGGCATGGACCATGAAAGATAAAATGAAATGGGGTCCCCAACTATGGGGACTTGGGGCTAGTCTAAGTTTAAGTCTAAGTTGTATTCTTAGTCCTAGTTGGTCTAAGTGAAAGTCCTAATCCTAATATGTAGGCTCATGCCTATCAAATAGTACATAATTGAAATCATCCTTTTCAATGTGGGACACTTTTTAACAATATTACATGTGGTGCACATGGGAGATATTTATATGAACAAATATTCCTAGAACAATCCACATCTATGGTGTTGTAGGATGTGGGATTCCCTACAAATGATTTGGGTGTTTTTTTTCAAATAAGGGTTGTATGTGGTTGTTCACAATGCAAAGGATTAAGAAACATCTCTTGTTGAGTAAGTGTTAAGGAATTATTTTCAAGATAAACTTCTAGATGTTGATGGAAGTATATCTCCTATATTTATTCCTAACCCCATAAGTGAAGTTGGGCATACAAGTGAAAAAACTAAATTTAGGCATTTTCTCGAGCCTATGAGAAATGTGTCTAGCATATCCAACTCGAGCATGTTCCCTACTATCCCATCATGAAGTGCTAAGTGTTTATATACCCAAGAATCAATTGTTGGACTTATTATTAAAACTAGGTGATCTAAGGTGGTGGGTGAAATAGTGAAGAATTTGCTAAAGATAAATACACAATAAAATATTTTGCAATATGATGTTAGGGAAGACCTTTTAGATATTTCCTTACCTCCAACTTTAGAATTTGCTTAAAACACATCATTTAATCATACTCTCTTTCGTGCATGGTTCAATGTTAAACCATTTCTTACAATTGGATAACTTTTCCCATTTTGTGGTAACAACTATATAATTTCCCCCTCTAAAATCTCATGAGAATATCTAGGATTTTTTATACTCATCCATGGTTGTTCAAACAGGGTAGTCTTAAATTTCTTTCAATTCCATATAACGTTACTCCCTTATTGAATATTTGAGGGTTGCAACATGTAGATATAACATATCAACATACAATGTTCTTTTACCTGAAAGAAAAATGTAACATACAATGTATTTAAAATGACCATTGTTATATAACATAGGGAATGTGTGATGCCATAAATCCCTAGGCATGGACCATAAAATGAAATGGGGTCCCCAACTATGGGGACTTGGGGCTAGTCTAAGTTTTATTCCCAATCCTAGTTGGTCTAAGTGCGAGTCCTAATCTTAATATGTAGGCTCATGCCTCTCAAATAATGCATAATTGAAATCATCCTTTTCAACGTCAGAAACTTTTTAACAATATTCCATGTGGTTCATATGGGAGATATTTATATGAACAAAATTTCCTAGAACAATCCACATCTAGGGTGTCGTAGGAGGCGGGATGCCCTACAAATGATTGGGGTGATTTTTTTGAAATAAGGGTTGTATGTGGTTGTTCAAAATGCAAAGGAATAAGAAAAATCTCTTGTTAAGTAAGTGCTAAAGAATTGATTTCAAGATAAACTTATAGATGTTGATGGAAGTATATCTCTTATAGTTATTTCAAACCCCTTAAGTGAAGTTGGGCATACAAGGGAAAAAACTAAATTTAAGATTTTTCTTGAGCATATGAGAAATGTGTCTATCATTGCCAACCCAAGCATGTTTCCTACTATCCCATCATGAAGTGCTAAGTGTTTATATACCCAAGAATCAATTGTTGGACCTATTATTAAAACTAGGCGATCTAAGGTGGTGGGTGCAATAGTGAAGAGTTTGCTAAAAATAAATACACGATAAAATATTTCCCAATATGATTATAGGGAAGACCTCTTAGATATTTCCTTACCTCCAACTTTAGAATTTTCTTACAACACATCATTTAACCACACTCTCTTTTGTGCATGTATCAATGTTAATCCATTTCTTACAATTTTATAACTTTTCCCCTTTTGTGGTAGCAACTATGTAATTTCCCCCTCTAAAATGCTCATGTACTTGAAACTGACGCATATAAATGACATGTGAATGGGGCCAACGTTGAAATATTTTCAATTTGTGCTTGTATGGACTGAAATTTGGCATGGTTATACTAGACACATGCATTGATGGTATGGGAGGGTTTTCAGACTCAAACATGACTCGCACATACAATTTGACAATCAAACAAGAAGCCTATAGAATAATTAATGTGAATGGGGACAATGTTGATTTTTTTTCAATTTGTGCTTGTATGGACTGAAATTTCATGACATGTTAGGACAACACACATGCATTGATGGTATGGGAGGGTTTCTGGACTCAAACATGACTCAAACAAATAATTCGGAAATCAAATATTATTTGGTTATTCTATCAAAACCCAAAAATAAGGCGTGCCTGCTCATGTACTTGACCCTGCTTATAAGTGACATGTGAATGGGGTCAACATTGAAAATTTTCAATTTGTGCTTGTATGGAATTAAATTTGACATGGTTAGACTAGACGCATGCAATGACCATATGGGAGGGTTTCCAGATTCAAACATGACTCGCATAAACAATTCGATAATCAAACAATAATCCTATAGAATAATTAATGTGAAGGACGACAAGGAAAAACTTTTTGGTGGCATCGCCTGCTCATGTACTTGAAACCGACGCATATAAATGACATGTGAATGGGGCCAACATTGAAATTTTTTCAATTTGTGCTTGTATGGATTGCAATTTGACATGGTTGGACTAGACACATGCATTGATGGTATGGGAGGGTTTTCAGACTCAAACATGACTCGCACAAACAATTCGACAATAAAAAAACAAGCCTATAGAATAATTAATGTGAAGGATGACAAGGCCAATTTTTTGGGTGGCATTGCCTGCTCATGTTCTTGAAATCGATGCATATAAATGAAATGTGAATGGGACCAACGTTTAAATTTTTTCAATTTGTGCTTATATGGACTGGAATTTGACATGGTTATACTAGACACTTGAAATGATGGTATGGGAAGGTTTCTGGACTCAAACATGACCCATAAAAATAATTCGACAATCAAACAACAAGCCTATTATCTATCACCATTAAACAAAGGTAGTTTAAAAGTGCTTGGAGGAGGGGGTATCTTAAAATTTATACAATGGGTAAGAAAAGGAAATGAATGAGGTGGTTTCATCTAACTAAATATTGGTATGATATTATGTATTAATCTACCTCCAAAATTACCCAATTTAAAGCAGTATATGGTTATGAACCCCCGTCGCCGAAGAATTGGGTCATTAAAAATGAAAGTATAAACTATTATTAATCTCTTTTAAAAGAAAATCAACTACCAAATCTAGACTTTTAAAAGTGGGGCTTATATGGTGCAATGGAGTGTAGTCTATAAGAACAATTTCTATTCCAAACCTCAAAATGGATACTGCCATATTTTGTTCAGAAGACAAATATTCTTTGTATGTTGCCTATGTGGTGTCTCAAGCCCTCACACATGATGCATGAGAACCAAAGATAAATTATATAAACTAAGGTCACCCTCCATTAATTTTATCCCTTGATTATGGCTAAGGTCACGAGAACCATATTTCCTAGAGCACCAAACAAGCTATAAGATCCATGGTCCATGACATTAGGGTTCATGAGCCATGCATTGGACCATAAGCCAACATGCAAGCCCTATATGGGATTTTTTTGTATTGTAAGTGGGATATGGTGGCCATTTTGAGATTTGTAACATCAAGGATGTTACTTTGGGCCTAGTCCTTGGCCTAGGTTATAAGGCCATACTAATTACGGCTCAAAATCATGGGTCATGTGTAGTGACCTAAACCACCACATAGACCCTACATAAGGGATATTTAGATTATAAGTGAGATATGGTCTCCATATTGAGGATTGGTCCATTATATATTATATATTATATAATAAAAAACATTATATATATATATACACTAATTAAATTAAAAATAATAAATAATAAAACATTATATATATAATATATATTAATTAAAATAAAAACAAAATAATAAAACATTAAAATTGAAAACAAAAAAAATAATCAAAAAACAAAACCTAATCCTGCGTGCACCCATTCAATATTACAAAGCAAAATATTAGGCACCCACTGTAGCTGAGCAAAACCCAGTTATCCAGCATACAATTGGACATTGACAGAGGCATAAGATGCCATCTATCTGGCATACATCATTCGTTGTATAGGATAAAGGAGCCAAATATCCGACATACATCGTTCAGAGGAGAAAAACCCCATCCGATAGAGGGAGAGGAGAAAAACCTGATTTGAGGATCAAGGAGAAAAACCTGTCTCGATTCCCCAACATACATCATTCGCTAGCTAGGGAAGGTTCAGAGGAGATAAACCTCGTTTGACAGGTAGAGGAGCAAAACCTCGTCCGACAAAGGTAGAGTAGTGGAGATATTCAAAGGTCCAGGCTTTCAACTAGACATTGATAGAGGTAGAGGAGCCAAGATATCTGACCAAACCTGTGGTGATGTCACCGAAATCAGTAAGTTCTATGAAGTTTGCACAAATATAGACCTATTATGCTTTGTTATTCTAAGAACTACAAAAGCGCAAAAAATAAACTTAATCGTTAATTGAATCTATGAAAGCTTGAAATTGAGAAAGGAAATTGTTGGAAGTAAATGTGGAAATTGAATTCTACTATAATACAATGACTTCCCCCCAACCCCAACAAAAGCAATCTCAAGGTAATTCTCTAGGAATGGGAACCATATAGAGTTTTAGGTAGGCATTGTTCACCAAAGTCTTTAGCATCATGCCATTGAGTTATTATGATAGTTGTATTGTGCCCTGAGTAGTGATCTGCACCACCCTATATGGTCTATACCAGTGTATTTATAATTTTCCCATGTGCTTCTAGAACTTGTTATCATTATAGTAACATTAATCTGCCTTCAAACTACTTGTGTTTAATATGTCTATCATGTTAGGATTTATGACACCGCTTCTGGACCGTCTACTTGTACCCTACTAGAACCCAACAACATCACTATTTCCATACCATAGAAAAAATTAAATGGTGTATGTTGTGTGAGGGTTTTACATGTTATTCAATATGATGACAAAATTGCAACAAACCTCTCATCCCAATCATCTCAATGAACAAAACACAATATGCTCAATCCTCATCCAAGGATTTTGTTGAACACTTATGTTGCTTTGTTGGTCTATGAGTGGTAGGATGTTGTCTTGCGATCATGGATCATAAAATATTTTACCAACACAATGAATGCACCTTTGATGAAGTCATGACCCTAGCTTCCGGTCAGATTGTGGGGACATCTAAATCTGGTAACTATGTTCTCGAAAATAAGCCTATGCGTAATTTCCACCAAACAATCTATGGTAGGCATAGCCTCAAACTAATGTGTCGAGAAATATGTGGCAATGATAATATACCATGCCTCTAAATACTGTGCTAACGGGCTAATGGGATTGATAAAATTATCGCCCATTGTTGGAACAACTTGCCATGAAAATCGGTTGCAATGGTATTTCATCCATTATGAAGGGTCATCCCACCTATTGACATATATCACATTGCTCGACTTAGTTTATAGTATCTATAAACAAAGTTGGCCACCACAACTCTGCACATAGAACCTTCATTGTAATGGATTTTCACCATAGTTCCCCCCTCCTTGTCCATCACGTGCCTCCCAAAGTATCATCACACATTCATGGTCCATTACACATCTTCACAAAATTCCATCAGTAGCCAACTTGTATAATTGTCCTACAATGTGTTGGTAATTAGAAACACATACCACCAACTATCAACTTTGATGCAGGTTACATAACTCTAGTGCTACTCTTGTATGGAGGAATTCAACAATCTCAATGAAGAAGTCTGGAATGGATTCTACATGAAAGGGATTAACATTGGGAAATTCATCCACTATCCATGTTACACTTGAGACATATTATATGGCCTGACAGTACTTGGATTTATGACAAATTCAAAATTAAACTCTTTAAATAATCGTAGGTCATGGTAGATCCATCACTCTAGGACGAGCTTGTTGACTAAATACTTTAATCCATAGTGATTAGTGAAGAACTTAAATGGGATACCTAACAAGTAACTTCAAAACTTCTAAAGAACATGTACCATCTCTAACGCTTCTTCTATGGTATAATTTTGTTTACTCAAGATAAATTATGGCTTGTAAAGTACATCAGATGTTTCAAGGTTCCTTTTCTAGGTTGCACCAACACATTTTTTGGTGTTATACATGAAGCATTCACATGCACATGAAAGCTTGTGCTTTAGTCTAGGAATAAGAAGATTGGTGTTGGGTCCATCTACTCCTTTAGCTCTACAAATAAATCTTCACAAGATGCTATACAAATGAACAATATCCCTTTTCATAGCAACTCTTCCATTGGTGTTGTGAGCTTTGCATAGCCTCTGATGACCACCATTAATACACAATGTGCCCCAAAGTAAAAAATGACAACAAAATTGTACTCAACAATTATAAGATGGCAATGAATGCAATCTTGGTGGGATCCACCAACAACCCCTCTTTACACTTTATGTATCGTAATAGTACATCGAGTGATATACAAAATATACATTTCTTGATGTTATGTGACAATTGCATCTACCGACACCTATGTAACACCAATTGCATCTACCGACACCTATGTAACACCAATTGCATCTACCGACACCTATGTAACAAAATTATGGATATATTCTCAAAAATTTATAACTACCACGCTAGAAAACACTATCGAGGAATTCTTCAAGTTGAAGGGCATCACATTATATGCACATCACCCCCATTCGATCACATATGTAGTTTTTTTAATTATTTTTTTCTTTGTAATTTGAATATTGTGATAACCAAAGAAACCATATGTGAATGAGTACACCTCATTTTCAATGACCTTCTTAGAGATTCGTCTCTAATTGAAGTTGAGAAAGGGCCATGTACACAAGCTTCAACGACCACATGGAAAGCAACACACACAAATGCCACCTATATTTTTTCCTTGTATGACAATCAAAGTGATCCAACTGAACTCATCGATATGGAAGTCAACCTTTCTTCTAGAATATTATCTATTTCTTTCTTGACCCATTCCTTGTAGTGTTATATGGTCATTTATTGCTTGGTCGTGCATCAGGCTCCAGTTCGATCTTCATCTCCCCTAATTCACCTTATACACATTTCATTTTCTTGAAACTCTACATGAACGTATACATGTATTCATAGAGTAGATCTACAATCTTTATGATTTCCCAATAGTCCCATATCACCACAATTTTGTCTCATCCAATCTCCGCTCCGCTGGGATTCCTCAATTCAAGAAGGCAGTTCTGACAATCCAACCAACATACTTGTCCAACATAAATTCATAAAGTAGGAATATAAAGGTACTAGCAATATTGTTCTAAGTGCCTACCAAGCCAAGCCATATTGTCCTTCATGTTTGGGGCTTACACAAATCCTTCCCCCAACCCAACAGGGTTTCTAAATCCCATTTCTAAATTATCGGGTCTGCCCAACTGGGTAGATCAAGATCCCTTTGATCTTAGACTATATATCTTCTCCAAAATACCCAATGGCAGTCCAATCCAAAGGCCCTTTTTATAATATTTTGGGTCCTCCATGTGGGACACTTTAGAATGAGTTATGTTACTCATTTCATTATTCACACGAATCTTTCGGTGGCTTATTGGTTGCCTCACTTGAGGAATAGTTTCATGGAAATGGAGACAAACTAGGATGACGTTTGATATTGTTTCTGGATTGAGTGGAAAAGGTATATGCGAAGCTCATTCTATCCCTCTGTGCATCTCTGTGATGGGTAAATTTCCATGAGAAAGGGGCGACTTTCATATGGCTTGTAATTTGATGTAACTATGAAAATTCTATCTCGGAGAAATATTTTTCCTAATAGATCTTCTCTTAGGATAAATATCCTCGCTAAGGCTACATTTCCTTCATCACTCTATCTATATCAATTCCCAAGCCTAATTCTGGGACTTTAATGCCCCTTTATATCCTAACAAATTTCATACACCTCTCATTCACTTGATTATACAAAGGTGTATGAAAATGAGAGGTACAAATGGATGTCGTAAGAAGAGTGAAGATCCTCAAGTTATGAAGAAGCCAATTGTCTTCATTTACATATTGACAGTCTTTGTACTTGAAATATACCAGTGTCTTTGTTGTTATATGCTTGTTTCTCATGCACCATTGTTAATGTACCTATCTTGAATAGTGAAAGCATCTATTGTTTCATATAAGAGTTTTTCCTTTCCTTCAACTTGTATTGGCACTTATACTTGTTGCAAGAACACTTTTACTTTGTCATATAACTTATATCTTTCCTTGTCATTGAACCTTGTCACTTGACCCATCTTTAGATGAGGCCTTAGCACCCTTGGGATACCATTCATTATTTCTAAAGCATCTATCTTGTTGAGCATCCTCCAACCTTTCATTAATTCTAAAGCATCTATCTTGTTGAGTATCCACTAAGCCTTTTTAGTATCATCAAGAAAAGTGTCATCCACTAAGCCTTTTTAGTATCATAGACCCTAAATATCCTCGCTAAGGATGCATTTCCTTAATCACTCTATCTACATCAATTCCCAAGCCTAATGTTGCGACTTTAATGCCTCTTTCTATCCTAACGAATTTCATACACCTCTAATGTTGCGACTTTAATGTCATTCTATAAAAGAGAAGACTCATACCCCAAAGCATACCAAGATAACAATAATGGGATGCCAAGTATGATATGACTCAAGTAAAAAAGGAC
>SNQJ01S0065435.1:45138-61621 GCA_010110895.2 Picea sitchensis | reverse complement strand
CGTCAGACTCTTCATCTCTGTTGTGGGAGCCTTCTCCCACCTCTTGGTGAGTCACCATACTCTGCGTCTGTAGATTCCCGCGGTTGATCGTCCGCTTGAGTGAAAAGACAGACGTTGGTTATTAGTCAAGAGTTAAATACATTTTTATAATTTGCGCATAAATTTATAACTCTTTCACATGCATACAGAGTTGGGTTCTCGCTTCCAAGTTTTAATCCTAGACAAAAGAGTTAATTTGGGGTTACTCTTCGTAGGATTACTTCGAACGAAGCTTATGCATAACTCGTGCATGAGCCCAATCAGGCCGAGTGTTGTAACCATGATCTGATACCACTTTGTCACATACCCACTACGCAAATCAAACTTTTTCGTTGATTTCTCAACGATCAGAATCCCCGAAGTCCCACGGGGCTTAGCACAGGCTAGCTCTTTCCCCCTTTTTTTTTTTCACCTCCAGGTGGTTGTATTTCACGACTACGGGCCGAATCAACAAGACGTCTTTTCTCACTTCGTGACTCAGTGCTACTGGAACGTCGAGTCGTTCGACTCTGCAAACCCCGAAGCTTGAAACAACGAAGCGACGAACCACGACGGGGCTAGCAAGGGGCAAGTTTCTCTCTTGGGGTCCTATCTACATGACCCTATACGGTGTCCATGCGCTTAAACCAGCCAAGAGCTTGTCGTCTTTTCACGATTCGGGGAATCGCGATACACGACTTCTACATTTCCCCATTCAAATCCCCGAAACTTCCAAGGTCTCCA
Organism: Picea sitchensis; assembly: GCA_010110895.2. Lineage (NCBI taxonomy): Eukaryota > Viridiplantae > Streptophyta > Pinopsida > Pinales > Pinaceae > Picea > Picea sitchensis. The sequence goes on along the minus strand of SNQJ01S0065435.1, from coordinate 60,859 downwards.
AAGTTTCCTTCTAAAGGAAGATCGACGACCGTAAGCCTCCCCTGATCCAATGGTATGGATCCTTTCGGGGTTTCGATACTCAGGAGTTCGAAATGCAACGAATCCAAGACTCTTCGTCATTCAAATCTACGAATTCTGATATGGAAAGTCGTGTAAGGGATCGACGACTCTTAGGAGCATGGATCCAATGGTCCACGGGATTTCGAGTATCGGGATTTCGTGACTCGCAAAGGCAAGGTTTCTTTCCTTTTTGAATCCTCGGATGTCGAAATGCTGAAATGTCGACCGACAGCCACGTGTCCCTTCGATGGACGACGATGACCCTCAACCAAGATCGACGGTTGTGGTCTTTTTGGGATGATCAACGGTCACGATCAAATCCCATCTTTTCTCAATCTTAATCACCCCTCATGCCATTTTGAGGCTTCGGTGATCGGAATTTCGTGACTCGCGAAGACAAGAGTTCTTTGCCCTTTTGTTTTTCGGGTGCCGAAATGCCGAAGCGTTTACCAGCGGCCATGTGTGCTCTATAGATGGACGGTCCAGGTACTTCCATGGACCATGGGGTCTATGGTTACGATTCCTTCATCTCTTACAAGGGAAAAAGGAAGGGGTTGTGACATTAATGCCCGCGTCTCTTTCTTAAATCAAACGGTCATTACAGACCCTGGGATCCTCCGAAGGGATCCTGTTTGTGCATCGCTTGCAAAGATGGAGAGGGGTCGAGAAATCATCATCCACGTGTCCTCCCTCAGATGAACGGTCCTCGTTGTTTCGCGATGTCGCGACTTGCGACTCCCAGTGATGAAAATCCTTTGTCAACTCGAATCCCCGGTATCCGAAATACTAATGGACTCTCGATCTCCGCCACGTGTCCTTCACGGATGGACGGTTTAGATCTATATCGAGATTTTTACCAAGGAGTATCGCGATCTCTTGTCGTCAGGACTCTCAAAACCCTGAACTCTGAATCCCCGATACCGACTCCTCTTTCGAGACTTTCTCCCTTGTTCATGAGGGCTTAACCCTCATGCACCTCCTAATGGATCCAACGGTTATCGGGCTCTCTAGTTAAGATCCAATGACTCAGATCAGTCCCACACCATGTACTCTCTCACTGTTCTCTGGACGAAAAAAGAAACCAACTGTCCAGATACTTCCCCAGACCTTAGGGATCTACGGTCTCGATTTTCTCGCTATTCACGAAGGTAGAGGAAAAGGGGAAAGGTATGTAATTCCATTGTTTCTTTCATCAATCTAATGGTCGTGAATGACCCAGGGATCTTCCAACGAGATCTCGTCCGTCGATGGATACTTATCCCTACGCTGCTACTTCGGGATTTTAAGAGGGTCATTCCTCCTCGTACAGGGTTGTTAAGACTTGCACATTCAAGTCCTCTTTCTAGGTTCTTGGTAAACCTTTCCAAGGAGGGAATCTCTGTGAAGAGATCTATTCCGGGGCATTCCTAGAGATGGATAAGGGGAAACAAATTCCCGAGAACGGACTGGAAGTCTAACTTGGTTCAACTTATGCATAGTTAAATTCATTTATCAATCATAAGCCATGCATGGTTTTTCTGTTATAAGCATATATCTACTATTTATTATCAAAACACGGCACAGACATTCTTATACTATAATCGTTCACAATTTCACAGTTTATGAGCATATATGTCAGCATATGAATTTTTCAAGATGCAATATGTAAGACACTTATCAGAAATAACACCAGAAGTGAATGCAACTGCTGAGAGGGGTGCTCGTTTCCACCCAACCGTAGGCTTAGCGACTCCCAACAGATTTACCAATAGCCACCCCCGAGTTGAGACCACGATGCTATGAGACTGCGTCTCTGTTTTCCAGTGACCAGAAGTGAAGGTTGCAATTCTTCCTCTCTGCTATCACTCACTCTGCATAATGCCAGAGTTCTCCCCTCGCGTCTGCCCCCCTCGAATCGCTTGTTCCCTACACCTTATTCTCTTGCGAGGTTGCGTGTGGTGCGCTTACCCTCCCGCTGATCAGGCCTGATGGCTCTACGGATAGGCGGTTCACCTTCCCATCCCTCATTAAGCCATCAACCTGCCAGCCTGCAAGGCATTAAATTCAGGGCCAACGAGCCGCTTTTGGTTCTCCAAGCCAATGGAGTCCAAATACGGTATTAATTCTCGGTGGAAATTAATGCCACCTTTCTAGGTGCCCTCCATCGCCATCGTGGTCTCTTTTTCTGCACATCCCCTCTCAACAGTCCCATAATAATTCAAAATTTTATTCACATTCATTGACCTTTTCCTCAAGGTCCATTTACATCACATATTCACATTTATAAGTTCGCCATAGTTCTTGGCCAGTCCAGTTATATTTACAAGCTGGGGGAAACAGGGTGTTACATCATTGCCAAGAATTGATGATTTATTTGACCAGATGAAAGGAGAAACTATATTTTCAAAGATTGACTTGAGATCATTATATCATCAGTTGTGAATCAAAGAGGAATATATCCCTAAGACAACATTTAAATGAGATTCAGACACAATGAGTTTATTGTTTTACCATTTGGATTAACGAATGCCCCAAGCGTATTCATGAGTTTGATGAATGGGGTATTCCGTGAATACTTGGACACATTTTTACAAGTATTTATCGACGACATACTGATTTATTCGCGAAGGAAAGAAGAGCACGATGAACACTTGAGATTAGTTTTGCAGTGTTTAAGAGAAAACAAATTGTACGCGAAGCGGTTGAAATGTTCATTTTATCAGGCGAAGATTCATTATTTGAGACATATTATATCTGGAGAAGGTATTGTTGTGGATCCATCGAAGGTTGAGGCTTTTATGGAATGGCCAAAACTGACAAACATACAAGAGGTATGTAGTTTTATGGGTTTAGCAGGTTACTATCGATGCTTTTTCGAAGGATTTTCAAAGATAACAAATCCAATCATGAAATTGCAAAAGAAGAATGAGAAATGTGTGGAATCATTTCAGAAGCTTAAGGAGTTATTAAAGACAACACCGATACTAAAGGTTCCTGACATGGACAAGGAATTCTTGGTATGCACATATGCATCCAAGGAAGGTATAGGCAGATTTTTGATGCAATATGGTCGAGTGATTGCTTACATTTCAAGGAAATTAATAAATCATGAAGACAATTACACGACACATGATTTGGAGTTATTAGCATTCGTTTATGCCTTGAGAGTTTGAAGACATTACCTTATTAGATGAAAATTCGAGTTAAAAACTGATCATTGTGGATTGCAACACATTTTTACTCAGAGTGACTTGAATGCATGATAAAGTCGTTGGTAGGAACTTTTAAGTTAACACGATTTTGAGATCATGTATGTCAAAGGAACGATGAATATAGTATTAGATGTGTTGAGTCGAAGACCACAGATATTCTTACCAATACCACTTAAGACGAATCTTCAAGAAAAAATTCTAGCATTGCAAATTGACGATGAATGGTACAAGGAACTTAAGAATAATATTGGACAATATACTATGATGATACCAAGATGTGAAGGTTATTCCCTTGACATCAACATATTGTTGAGGTATAATGAAAAAAATTATGTACTTCCTAATGATGAATTGAAAATTTTGATTTTGAACGAAGCTCATCAAGTAGTGTACATGGCTCATTCTGGAGTCATGAAGATGAAGGAAGACCTTAAGCCTTTATTCTTTTGGAAAGGAATGAAGTCTGACATAGTTAATTATGTGGTGAGATGTCTTTAATGTTAGCAAGTGAAGGCTAAACATAGACATCCAACGGGATTGTTACATCCACACGCGATTCCTAAATCGAAATGGGAAGTCATTTCAATGGATTTTATTGTTGGATTTCCACTGACGACAAGGAGACATGATTCTATCTTTATGGTCGTAGACACTTTGACGAAGAGTGAACACTTTATTACAGTTCATACGACGTATCAAGCGCCAAACATAGCTAGATTTTTTGTTAATGATATTGTGAGATTGCACGATTTACTAAGAAAGCTCATGTCTGATCGAGGATCAATGTTCATTGGACAATTTTGGACTAGTTTCCAAGAGGAATTGAGAATACAATTGAATGTTAGCACAACATATCACCCCAAAACGGATGGACACATTGAAATAATGAATCATATTTTAGAGGATATGCTGCGAATATATGTAATGGATCAGTAGAAACACTGGGAAGAATTCTTACCATTGGTATAATTCACGTACAACAACAGTTACCATAGTTCGATTAAGATGACACTGTTTGAGTTTCTTTATGGACGACCATGTCAGACACCTTTGAGTTGGGATCGACTAGAGGATAGGGTCCTGGTGGGACCAGAAGTAATCCAAGAAATGGAAGAGCATATGCAAACTATAAGACAAAGTATTAAAGAAGCACAAGATCAACAAAAGAGTTATGTTGATGCTCATCGTGTTGACTGCATCTATGAGGTTGGTGACAAAGTTTTCTTGTGGTTGAAACCGCATAAGTGTTCGATCAAGTTTGGAAAGGATGCTAAACTCTCTCCTAGGTTCGTGGGACCTTTCGAAGTTTTATAAAGGAAGGGACTCATGGCTTACTGACTGGCCTTGCCTAATTCTTTGAGGCATATGCACGATGTATTTCATGTATCTATTTTACGACATTATATTTTAGATACGTCACATGTTATTGACTTGAGTTCTTTGCAAGTGTCGGATGAGGGTGCTCTCATGGTGGAGCCAATCCCCATACTTTACCATCACACTCGACAACTATGATGTTGAATAGTCGATCAGGTCAAGGTCCAGTGGGACAGTTATAGTCGACACTCGACTACCTAGGAGGAAGCATATGAGAAGTGTCAACAATTTTCTTATTTTTTTTATAGATTGGATATATAGATAAGTGTCAAATACATTTGTTGCTTTCATTATTAGATTGTACAACTTCGGGACAAAGTTTAAAACAAGAGGGGGTGTATGTAACATCTAGTTACACCGATCACATTTTTATACTGACTTATATTTTTAGCACACTTGTGAGCAAGTGATCCAGTTATGGTACATTATGATTTCTTCTTTAATTATGAGTTATGCTATATTGAGTATTGAGATTTATATGTTGTTTCTATATGTATATATTGACATGTATTATGATGAGATTTCCTTAGTGTGCAGGAAATGTGATAGGTAGAGGATGTTGATGGCATCAAAGGACTTCCTTGGACTCCAAATTGAGTTAGGGAGTAGACTTGTATTTAGTTTGAGCATTTGATTACATGCGTGTTATATCATGATACAATATGGATATTTTGTATATGGATTATTGAAAATGTTTTTGTCAGTGGATGAAGGCTTGGTGACACTTGCTAATCCGACTCACATAAGGAGTAAAGGGGTCATACAAAAAAACCAGAAAGATGAGGGAGAGGTCTGACAACATCCCTGTCACAACCTACTAGTATTCCCGCCGTGACCTGAACTAAAGCCTAAAGATTACCTAGTTTGAGAGGTCCATGATTCCATGAGGAAAGACTAAGACAGTCGCTCACGAGGAATTCTAAGGGGCATGCAATAAGGCATAATCCTTATTCCTTAGAAAATCCCTTAGTATCTCACAAGGTCGACCAGTGGAGTGTTGAATCCAAGTGTCTGAGAAACTTCCAAACTAGTCAATGGCGAGTGGCACACTTGGACCATAGAGTGCGTCTTGAAGGGCACATCGTGTAAACAAAATGTGAGTCAACAAAAATCTAGAAGGCCTAGAAATTAAATAAATACTTAGACATTGTTAGAAAGAACATACAATTGATTATTAAATTATAAACAATAAAACTAGCCAAGAGTCTAAGTCTAAGAGGTTTGACCAAATTAAAATATTAAAAGGAAATAAGGAGAATTATACTAGTAAGTTAAGTAAAAGAATAATTAAGAATAAATGGGATATATGCACATGTGTGCATGAAAATAATAAAAATGATTTTTTATTAAAAGAAAATAAAAACATGAGAGAATAGTTGGTCAACATAGAGTTAGTATCTTAAGTCAATCAACCACAAATCCTAACCAAAAGAAGACTCATAATCCAACTCAAAATAAAACTTAGTTAGGGAAGACAAAACAAATGAGGGATTGGGGAACTAAGAGACAAATAGGAGAAAAAATAGAAACAAATTGGGGAATGTGAGGGAAAATGTCTAATAAATTAAAATAAAAAAAGAATTAACATGTGCAACTTGAGGAGAGTGTAACATGTGTAGTGGGTGAATAATCCTTAATTAAATTATTAAAAATTGTTTATTTGTGCATGATAGGACATGTGTCATTGAGAATTTTCCTAAGAAAAAGTTAAGTGTGTTTAGTCGATAAGGTGTCGATTTAGAAAAAAAAGACTTATGTGTTGCAACTAGAAAATATTTAAGCATGAATGTTTAATTCAATGATTAATGAAATGGATTCCACAATCTTAGCTCGCTTGAAACAAGTGTGACATGTGGTGTTGGAATACAATCATTTATTTTATTCACAAAGTTTGTGATCTCTTCTATAATCAGAATTGGAGACTTAATCATGTGTTGGGAACGATTGTATGGAGGCTTGTAGTGATCACTAAAACTAGAAGTTATGTGTCTTGGTTAAGAACACATCGACACCCAAATTTAATCAACTCTCGGTTGTTGTTGAGGAAATAAATTTTAGAGCCCCGTGAATAATATTTTCTTACATATGCCACCTCATTTATGTGCGACCTTGCGTTAGATGCCTCGTTGTCAAATTGTTTCATCGTAAAGTTGAAGGTTCTAAACATAAATTTTGATGGAACTATCATTGATGGAACTATCATTGGGGTTTCGGGGTTTTCATTTATATATTTAACTTATTTTTATTTTTAATATAAATTCATCTTAAGCTTAAATTTATTAACTAAAAATTTACTTTGAAAATTCATTGGCTTGAAGTATAGTCTTTTTTATTTTTATTATTATTTAACATAACATAAAACCTCTTCATCTAACCATATCCAATAAAAGCACCTCACTACTCTATATCCAATAAACAATTTTTTTATTAATATTTCCAACCTAGTATGATTTTACTTTCACATGAACACAAATTGGAATGATGGTATGATGTCAATTCTTGAGGATCTTTATCATACGTAATAAGAAATAATTATATATATAAATTAATTTAATTTCTATTGGAAGCGGGCATTCGTTTGCAAGACAGACCAAATGTTCTTCTGTGGACTGGAGGGGACCAGTCGGGCTCTCTTACGGCAAAAAACGTTTATCATGCACTTGCAACCTTCTACTGGTCACATGATAAATCAAACCGGTACCAACAGATATGGAAGGCCGATTGCCCTGTCAAATTAAAGCTCTTTTTCTGGCTACTTGTTGAGAACTGAGTTCTAGTGTGGGCGAACCTACAGGCCCGTGGCTAGGAGGAGCCGAGTCACTGCTACCTTTGTCAACAACAGAGCGAAACCATCCCACATTTGTTCATCAATTGCCCTTTCGTTCGAGCAATGTGGTAGATTCTTGACCCATCGCTCCTATTCTACTCAACGTGGTTCGGCACCTGTGTTCTCGAATGTCTTCAACGATGGACCAGAGTCTACACTTCTCTTATACTGCTGCCAATCTACCTCTTTTGGTAGGTCTGGAAGTCCAGAAACTCTGCTCTCTTTGACGGGAAGTCTCCTTCTGTGCTTTATGTGGCTAATACTATTTTACATAAGGTAGATCTACAATAGACTCAGCCACCTACAAATCCAAAGCGCTGGCACCGTTTTTCTTATCCTATTGACAGGGCTGTCGCCTGGTTTGATGGAGCCTCACAACAGAGCGGTTCTCTCTGTGGTGCAGGAGGAAATTTTTTTCTTAACACTCACACTTGCTATCGCTGGACCTTAAACTGTGGAAATGGTTCAAACATGAAGGTTGAACTGTTGGGGGCTTAGGCGTCCCTCAACCTGGCAAGACGATTGCACATCGACGAGCTTCTTCTCCTGGGCGACTCCAATATTATTGTTGAATGGCTGAAGGGACAAGCGGATTTCAAGGTGGCGACTCTCGAAAGTTGGAAAGAGCGAACCAAAGAGACATTCCACTGTTTCAGAAATCTCTCCTTTTCACACATCTTTAGAGAGGATAATTGTGAGGCCGATACACTCTCCAAATTAGCTTTGAATTTGCCCCCGGGCCATTTTTGCTTCACAAAGTGGGAGGATGGCAATGAAGGGCCCACCATCAAAATCAAGTTGTGATTTCTGCTTCTTTGGGCTGACTCTTGCTGCCTATCTTTTGACCAGAAGGCTGATTCCCTAGTGGATTTGGGGCATTGGTTTTTACCGGATTTGTCGTGCTTTTTATCAATCCACCAGCTGTGTTTATCTTTGAGGCTCCTTTGGCAGAGATTGACTATGTATATTTATATATCCTTTTGAATATATAGAGTATTTTTTCATGTGGAAAAAAAACCTTAAGAATAAATTATTGTGCTTTTTGCAGTCCTCGTTAAACCAGTGTCCAAAATTATGGCCCTTAACAAGGATTTGTAAATATAGCTATAAATATCAAAGGTAAAACATATCTGATTTCTTTTGATAATAGTAGTAATTCAAAAACCAGGTAAAAACAGCTCCGCAGACGCCAAATCTCACAGAGATATCAATCCGCAGATGCCAAATTTCATAGAGATATTAACCGGACCAAATAATTAATGTCAAAAACCTTGAATGAAGTGAAATTTGTAATAACACTATTAATTTTTTGATCAATCAGAAATCATAAAAATATTAAATTTGTTATAGTTAAAAGTAATTTTTTTTATTTGTTATGTTAAACATTAAATTAAGTCAACATAAAATTAATATGAAAGTCAATGCTAACTCATTTTTATATGCCTCCGTTCCTCAGACAATACAATAATATAGTGAATATATTATTAAATAAGGTCCACTATTATCATTGTGAGTCCTCCTGACCCCACTACCTCTTTAAATACTTAAGATATTTTGAAGAGAGTTACATGAATTTGTGTTGCTAGCTTTTGAAAAGTAATATGGCGTCATTCTTCCTTATTAATTGCTACCCTTGTTGATTGTCTAAATAAGGATTTTACATCTTATGTTTTTAATATGGAGTTAGATGGAAACTTAAATATGAGAGAGCAAATTTTTTTATGCAATTATTAAATTAGTAGATAAGATTAGTGCGCAAGTTCGCCACATAGGTGGATTTTGCACATTCATAGTATTATATAAATAATGGTAGTAGATCACTATTGTTGAAATAGTTGTGTTTTTTTTGAACAATTATTATTATTAATGTTTTTATATATCTAGATAAGCTCACTCATTTATGAATGATCCAAAAGGGCCGACTTGATAATTATTAGTTAAGCATCTTTTCAAATTTTTATTGTTTAGTTTAATTAACTCTCACTATTGGATGTTATTCTGTTATTCTTCTTAATTTGTAATTCCCATTTGTGTAAATCTCATGTGTGGGTTGTTACATATAGGTTGATTCGCTAAACTTGAATGACTATCTGTTATCAATTATTCATGAGATAGGTCAACGAGAATGTTATAAGTTATTGTATCTTATCATTTGTTGTAATATTGTTAAATATTGTTATTGTATCTTATCAGTTGTTGTAATATTGTATTTATAGTAATGTCGAGTAAGGAATAATTGCACACCTATAATTGTGATAATCATTGAGAAGTTGACTTTGATATAAATGTGGTATGGAATAATCTTGCTTTCTGTTTGTTTAAAAAAATAAATAAATAAGGCTACACCGTTGTAATTGCTTATGTGAATATGGTTGTTACAAGTTAGATATAAATGCAAAACAAAATTCTATCCATAGGAAGAAGATATGAGAAATAATCAATTGAAATGTTTGTAATAACAATGAATGAGAACCCCATCTTTTGTTCTATTGCAGTATGTATCACATCATTATTAGTAATATACATGACTTTTTCTTTTACAACATTTTCATTAAAACAGTTTAATATATCTTCAAAAGAATTGGATATTTCATAGTATGGCTTCTTAGGCTACGTTCAAACAATGACATGTTATTACTTAACCAACTAAAGTTAATCAAAGTAACCATAATGAGTATGGAGGCATAAAACAACTAATGAGACAAAATATCAACTCTAGAATTGATCCAAGCCCTTTCCTAGGTGAAAATATATTGATTCAACAAATGTAGAGTACTGAATCATTACCCATTTTGAAGACTAAAACAACCCACAATCAATAAATTTTATACATATTTATGACATTGTTTTATAAATTTACGTAGAATACTAAATGATTACCCATTTTGAAAACTGAAACAACCCCAACCCATAAATTTTATACATATTTATAACATTGTTTTATAAATTTATCTTACTTTTAAGAATTGCACAAGATTGAGTGCAATGATAAATTATATTGACTCTCACAACTTTTTAGAATATTTTGGTTATGATATGTTTGATACAACACATTAAAACAAATACCATGAACATCTCCAAGAACCCAAGTTCTTGTAGATGCTACCAACAACTATAACATAACAAATGCTATTAAGAATTTGTAATATACTTTGGTGATTTAACACAAATTTTACTCCTAGTTGTATTTGAAAAGGAGGTGTCCTCTTCATAAGCAAGATTCATCGTTCTTTACATTAATTAAAAAGTCATGGATACTTTAAGTTCAACAAATACCATGACTATTAAGTCTACAATTCAAGTCTTTCATTTAGATTGCAATTGGAGAATTTTGGTTATTCCTATGACTATTAAATTTACAATTCAAGTCTTTCATTTAGATTGCAATTGGAAAATTTTGGTGATTCCTAATGTAATCATTTCTCCTAGAAGAATAATAAATACACATGTCGCACAAATACACATATCACATAAATAGTCATGGCAGTTTAACCCTAAGTATATACAGAAAAATTAATCAAACATTCTTCATGTTTAAATGTCTAAATGTGTACTTGTGATTCCTTAAATGCGACTACCAAAGCATCGACAAAAGCAGACAAGCAAGCAAGACAACCTTTCAAGCTTCATTCTCTGTCGGAGGAAGCCTCTGTGTGTACAAAAATGGTATCAGAGCCAAGCCTCATTTTGACCTGGGTATGATAACAGACTTATCTCTCTGTTATATGTTTCATTAGTATATATATCTGCGAGAACCATATCAAAAGTCTCGAGCCTTTGATAGACAAGGTTTCCACTTTTGCGACTCTCTTAGTTCTAGCTAATCATTGCTTGAGTAGTCGACCAAGAGCCTATTTAAAATTCTCTCAAAGAACTAGAATTAAACGCCCTGCTTTTCTGTGCAGTGATAGTTATTACTATCTTTAAAGTTATGGATTGCTCTATGTCTTTTAAAGAAGAAAGGGATGCTGAATGAAGTACTTTTGAAAGTAGCCTTAGCTCCATGTTCTCCGATAAAGTTGTTGAAAGGTATTTAAGTTTAACACATTCTGATCCCATAACTTGTCTCATGATCCACCACATGCCCTCCATTGAGACATTAGATCCTAGACTCCAAGATGTCTATAAAGGTATGAGACCACCTGGATCTCCCAAATATGGATTGGGTTACATAGAACAATGTGACAAAGTTATTCCAGCCTGCAGATTTGATAATCCCATACCCCCATCTCTCCAAAGACCAAATATTTCTGAAATCCATAAATTTCACTCTATCATGATGGGATGTCCAAAAAACACCATTGAAGAAATATGGATAAAGAAAATGCTAAATTGGGATCTTTTTACTCATCCAGAGTCAAAAGAATTCAATCTATCTGTCCCTAATGAGGAAAAAACCCGTTTGTCTCAAGAATGGCAAACATTTATCTCCAAAAACAATCTTTGGATTTATTTCTATGTTTGGAAACAAAAATTGCAAAATCCAGCAGTCCAAATGTTAGAAGCAGGAAGTCCTTCTAGACATGAATGGAAAAATCTAGAAGGAAAACCAGTAGAATCAACATCCACCTTCCCGCTTTTCAAAGGCATTATCCTTGAAGATGCCAACAAACAAGCTAGAGATGTGCCTCTTATGTTGGCAGATGAAGCTACCCAACTATATGGTTTAGAAAGAAAAGTACAGTCTGTGTCTGAACAAATAAACTGGACTAATACAACCTTGAGAGGAATGGCTACTCACACTTTTGTAACAAATGATTATGCCCAAAAAGGACAAATCAAAGATCTACAAGTTTCTACAAACACAATAGTCCAGTCTGTAAACCAATTAAACAATAGAGTAATGGACATTACTGATTATGTTGAAGAAACACAAGAGTAAGTAAAGCAGAAAACTGATGATTCTGTTAAAAATCATGAGGAATTAATGGAAGGATTAGGAGAAGCTTTTTCAGTAGTGGGAAAAACCCTCTTAAAAATACAAGAGAAAGATATTCATTCAGATAAACCAATTCCTCGGTCTTTTATTCTTCCCCACGCACCCATATCTATCATTTCTTCTGTATATATCCCAGAAGAAAAAGAAATTCATAAAAAATTCCTAGCTCATTTTCTGACAAAAGACGTTGATCCCTCTTCCTCTACTAATCCAAATCTTTCCCTAGTCTCCATCCAACGCCCTTCATATGAAAATATATCTCATCATATGAGCAGACCACCAACACCTGATCTTCTTGGAAAAGGAAAAATGTCTGATTCATAGTCATTTGGTGAAGAATGGTTTCTAGAATGGAATATAGATGGTCTGTTAGTTGGCCAGATTCGTCAATTGCTTGAAAAAATGTATGTTTCTTACAGAATAATGTGTATGAAAGGGAAAACTGAAATAGAGGCATGCAAATCTTTGATCCAATGCTTCACGGGAACTTTGATTAAATGGTGGGAAATTATCTCATCTCCAATAATGATAGCAAAAATGGAAGCATAAGTACTCAAAGATGACCAAGGAGATGTAGTTTATCACCTTAATGGAACACCACAAAGTAATATGATTGGAGCCATTACCACACTAATCTTAGAACATTGGTGTGGGATAGAAGAAGAAATTGCTGACAAACATGAACTGATATTAATGCATATCAAATGTAGAAAGATCTCTGAATACGAAGAATTCCACAAAGATTGGACCCAAAGGATATATGAAGTAAAAGATAGCCAGAATATTTTTTGGAAACAAGTATACCTTGCCGCCATCCCTAGCAAATTTGTTGAATATCTCAAAATGTAAGAAATCTTCAAATTACCTTATGAAATGTATACTTGGGGTGAAATTTACTCATTCATCACCAAAGCCTTGATAGGATTATGTACAAATATGAAAGTCCACAAGTCTTTCCAAAAATTGTCTCATCTACCAGATAGTAAATCTATCTGTGAAAAATATGGACTATATCTGGCTGACCCTGTCAAGCGAAGAAGGAAAGCAAATAAGCACCAGCACAATATGAAGACAACGAAAGATAGATGGAATCCATCTAGAAAATATAGGTATACACAAAGAACTCACTACTTTAATCCAGAAGATATAAAACTAAAAACATATTATGCTCAAGAAAGACAGAAAGTACAATGTTAGCTATGTCGTAAATATGGACACATTGCAAGCTCATGCCCAGAGGAAAAAACTTCAAGAAATTCCAAAGGGAAAATATCTGAACAAAGGCCCAGAGAAGCACAACAAAAGGCCGACATAGAAACCGAGCGACAATTAACAAATAGAACACAATGTAACAGGTGTGGAGCAAATGATCATACCACAAACCAATGTCCTCACCATCCTTTTGTCAAAAGAGAATAATTTCATCTTCTCCATGAAGGTTGTTGCTCAGAATCAACAGATACTTCAAAATTTGAGTATGCTTCATCCGATGAAGAAATTTTCATGGCTCATCATTGCCATTGCAATGATCCTAACTATTATTTATGTGAAAATTCTTCTAGTTCAGATTCAACATCAGACTCTCCCAAGCACAAAGAAAAAATAAAAGTATGTATGTGGCAAGACACAGGTGATCAGGATGCTCAAATGCTAGCACAGATCAAATCTTACCAGAAGGGGAAATGAAGAAAGGTCTTCTAGAATCCTTTTTAAAAACAATGGCCTCCAAACAGAAACATAAAGATCCAAGAGTTTCTTCTTCAACAAGTACGAAGCCTTTATTTTTAGATGCTTCATTTGAAAAAAATACCAAGTCTTTTATAAAGCACAATAAGGAGACCAAGATACAACATTCTTCTTTGATTGATTTGGCTAAAGAAGTGTTTTATCTAAAGAAAGAAGTTGCAAAACTTCACCTCAAGCTTAATCAATATGAAGAAACTTCTGAAGATTCATATAAAGTTGATTCTTGGGCTTGCCAAGAAATAAAATCTCTAAAAGAACAAGTGACATCATCTCCTCCTCCACTTGAATATGTGGCCAATGAACAAGAAAATAATCTACACATTGCCAGACATGATCCCAACCATTTACAAGGGTTAGATGCTATGAAAATATTGACTATCCAATACCAGAAATACCATGTTGAAATCATTATAGAAATTGAAGGATAAATCTTCTTCCTCAATGCTCTGTTAGATACTAGTTCTGACATGAATTTACTCAATCAAGATTTGTTCCCTTCTAAATACTGGCTCCCTAGTAAATATTTTATTGTAGGACTGGGAAATGTTTCTACCAATATTAGGTTTGAAGTTCCTAAGGCATTAATATGGTTTGACCAATGTTCCCTTGGTACGGAATTCCTCCTCGTTGATCTTCTTGTAGATTGTGTCCTAGGAACTCCTTTTCTTGCAGTTGTTGAACCACATGGGTCAGCAAGAACATCCTTAGGTCATCCAGCCTATTATCTCACCATCCCTAGTCTTATAAGAAATGGTCCTCCTGTCAAAAAAATACTTCCTCTCATTTCAAAACCTCATATAAATATCGTCTTTTGCCCAAACACAAGTCTTATCATTATAGAAACCTGGGGTGATTTGAATAATAGACCAACAACAGAGCATATTGATGATAACCTTGGATGGATAGAATATCATCAAAATTGGGCACCAGACTGGGAATTGCGTTGGTCTGAAGGGATTGAGTTTGGGCTCCCATGATTCTCTTCCAATACTAGCATACATGTAATTCCACCTCAACATCTTATAGGAAGAATGCACCAAGTGCCAACCCTTACAGCCAAAGAAAAATTGGTAGAAATGGGATATATAACCAGATTGCGCTCTACATTCAGGAGATGGTATTGTCAAAATCTACAACAATGGCAGACTACACCAGACCATTCTTATTTTTTTATCAACTGAATGAGATCTCTACAGTCTTGGCCACAACAAGATCCTTCTCAAAGACTTTTTGAAATCAATTATCATCAATACAAGGCTATGTGGGACCACATGTGTTTATGGAGCAACAGATACATATATTATTACTGCATGATGAAATTTTCAAGTAATTTCAGAAATAACATTAATCCTGAACCAAAATGGCTTGAAGCATGGTGGAAAAAGTTTGGTTTAAACTCAAGTGCCATTCATCCAGATGTCATAGAAACTTGGCAATTTGTCCACCAAGTAAATTTGTCATATAATGTTCATCGTCTTGGCCAAATATCCAATACTGGTTTCATGAACATGTTCATAGATGAAAATCATCCTTGGGTCATCAGAATCAAATATGTCCTTCAACAAGAAGAAGATAGCAATG